>JZSA01003554.1:0-21469 GCA_000956155.1 Cotesia vestalis | reverse complement strand
AGAAATTTTTTTAATACAAACATTAAAAAATTGTTAATTTTGAAAGTATTAATATATTAATCAAATGACATCTCATTTTTCATAAATTTTTGTCTTAATAAAAATAATCAGAGCACAAAAAAAAAAAGTAAAAATTTAATTAATGACAATTCTGTCTCTGAGGATCTTCGTGTGTGGTGCGATTAGTTGAGAAGTAAGCGAGGAAACAGTGAGATGACGGAGTGCCCTCTGAGGAACAACCCTCGATGCAAACTCCTCGTATGAATATGTCTCTGTTAATTCAAACTTTGTCCCAGCGGTAGTGGTCATATACTCTCTGTCTCTCTTTCTCTCTCTCCCTGCTTCTTTTTCGTTTTTGTTAACAACAAGCATTAAAATTCCAGCAAAAATGATAATTCAATTACCTTTTGCCACATATACTGTTTATCGTATTACTTCGTAACTATTTTATTGCATTTTATCACATTATTTACTGTTTTTCCTGTCTAGTGTATTATGATAAATTTCTATAAGCCCCAATTGCCGTGAATCTTATTTATTATTGAGTTAAAAAAAATGATGCAAAAAAAGTACTGAACAATAGGGAAAAACGTATAAAAACACCGCTGAGAGACATTGAAAATTCAGTTAGGAGACACCATAAGGTGAGACTTTATGTCATATCTTCTCGGGCAAAACCCTACTTATTTCCACAGTGACTAACCCTCTGCTTTCTCTCTATTCACTCAACTATGTATGTTTGTCTGTATGTGTATATGTATACATCAAGACTACTATTATAATTTATTTAAGAAATAATACGGAATTCCACATTATACGACCAATAGATTTGTCACCTAACAAAGTTTTATGTCTCTCGTGAATTTTCAATAACTTGCTTGGAAGTTGCGGATTTTATATATGTATATGCGTAAGACTTGGAATTTCATTTGAAAATTATTTTTGCAGAAGACCATTGTATTATTATATTTTATATATAGTTTGTAAAATTCAAAAACGTCGATAGTCATAAAAAATTATTTTAATATTTTTAAATTGAACTTTATTGACTTTTTATAATTTTTTATTGCTAAGGTTAATACGATAAATAAGTAAGTGATTCAGGTAACTACGGATCAATTTCTTTTTATGTTAATTTTATTTTTCAATTCAGCTACGTTTCGCCATGGATCATGGCTTCTTCGAGCATCTTGAATAATTAATTATTAACATAAACGTCAATCATTTTCAGCATTTCATTAAATTTGAGGTTAGTCATATGGTAAATAAATAACAAAGATGACATGACATGAACTATATAACTACAAATAATAATTATTTGTAAAGATAATAATTATGAAACGATTTCATTAAATTTTGTCAATTATACAGCTCAATTCAATTTTTAATGATAGATAATTATTAAAAAAAATCGCGCACTTAGTGACGGAATTGGTCGCTCTCGTTCAGTTGGTCTCAATAAATTCCGTCCAGTTATAGATGCAACAATAAATTTCTTCAATGTTCGGTAAAATTCAATACAATAAATATGATGCAAGAATTCACGTCGTCAACTCAGAGACCTCGTGAAAATAATAAACCTAAGAAAATTTATTAATTAAATTAATCGCGTCGTTATAACCTTTCTCTGCACGCTTCTCAAACTTTTTTATTTACTTTTACACGCTTCATCTTCCGGGGGACAGCGGTGGGGAACTTTTCGATCTATGCGACTCGGTGACGAGTCGAATAACTAATCAATAAATCGAAAGGTAAGGGAAAACCCTTACCCACCGCTGTGACAATTAACTGTCGATAACAATGCCCGCGGGAAATTCAATTTTTCCGGTTACAACTTAAATATTTTTTCTTTGTGAATTAAAAATTTTCTAATGTTTAAAGTCAATTTTTTTATAAAATAAGCAATTGCACGGCTCATGATGCAAAGCATCAGAGAGTGTTTTACGATGGAAAAATTTTTTTCTCCTCATTTCGGCAACTATTTTTATTATTAGAGTCTTGTTAGTTTACGAAATCAATATATCTTGCATACTATTGTCAAGATAATTCAATGGTGATTAATTTAACACTTTTCAAAAATTGATTTAGTGCAATAGAAACGGAAAAAAACATCAGAATGGGTCAAAAAAATTTCCTGTCCGTCATATATAAAACTCTGGAAACGCTGTAACTTGCGAAAAAATACATTAATTGAGTTAAAAATTTTTTTTTTTTAATTTTTTGAATGAATTGTAGGTCATCGAATGCGAATGACTAGGTAATTCAATGTCGTTTATTTACAATTAATAAAATATTTTATTAATATTTCATAATAAAATGAGCATCATGATTCGTGCACTTTTGGATTTTCCAAATTTTTCAATTCTTTTTTTTTTAGACTCAATTGGATATTCTTAGTCCATTTATGCGCATTTTACGTGTTTTTGTGAACAACAACCCTTTCGTTTTATTCGCAGTATAATGATCTAATCATTTATAATTTTTTAATCAAAGAAAATCATCAATTTAAAAAAACAAAAATCTGGCCTATGGGGGGATCGAACCCGCGACCTTCGCGTTATTAGCACGACGCTCTTTTTTTTTTTTTTTAAAAAAGTTTATTTGCTTTCAAAAGTACAAAAAGTCTTAAAATTATTATGGCAGCAATACAACTTAAGAAAAAGCCATTTTGTTCTTAAATATTAATAAATTGTTTGTCCCATATGTCGGGCTGCTCGCAATTTTTTTAATTCTATTATTATAATTTATAATATAATGCATGTTAACTTAATATTAACAAAGTGTAATTAAAACTAGTTTAGTACATCAGCTCATTTTTTAAATAGTATACAAAGATGTAAAAGGTATTAAAAAACATCATCTTCCACCAGTCTCTGAAATTAAACTTAAAATTTAATAAACTATATACAATATTTACAATATAATGCACAAAATTTGGCCAAACTACCAAATGGCTGACCACCCATTTAGTTTTCTCCTTTTCAAATGCTTTCTGTGTGGCGTTTCCTCAGCCAACCACCAGTACTTGTCATTGAGTCTTGTAAAGTCAAGTTTGTCTCGTTCCGGAATCGATGTTGAGTAATTAAATTCATGTCTCGTTTTATTAAAACAATCGGCCGTGTATAAAATTCGTTTGTCATTGATCCGTCTTGTGAAGTGGTAAATGACTGGGATATTGTTTTTATCTTGTATAAGGTCCTGTCTGTCGTAGTGAATGAATAAGTGCGGAAAAATATAACCTGAGGAGTTATATTTTACCGCTTTGTCATGATCGATGTCGCTGATTGTTTTGAGTTCGGAGTTGTCAATCTTTTTCAAGTTGCAGTAATAGTCTCTGTTTAATTTAATTATAAAATTGTCTATTCTGGGTGTGTCAGCCATTTCGTAAAGGATTTGGTTGCTGATGAACTTCTTGAAGTTTGATCTTCTCTCCCTGTATTGACCACACGTACGTCATAATTGGCCTAATCAGCAGCTGGTAGCAGATGATCTTAGCTTTGGCGTAGAGGCTTTTGCTATAGAAAATTTTTCTATTAGCTAGGAAAGCTTTCTTCGCCTTTTCGAGCTGTCTGTCCAAGTGTAGATTCAGCTTCATTAGATGGTCTAGGTGGAAAACCAAGTACTTCACCTCCTTTTTGTGAGGAATGTCGATCAACTTTTTGGTGTCCGGATGTCCAGTGATGGAATTGCGAAAAAGTATCGACTCACATTTTTCGGGGTTTATTCTTAGGTTCCACTGCTGATAGGTTCTGTTGATGTTGTTGAGAAGTGTGTTTAGATCTTCTTGGAGTTTTTGTGGATTAGTGCCAATTATGTACGCGATGAAATCGTCGGCGAACGCTTTTCCGTGCTTATCAGTCTCAGAATTTAGTCCAAACATCCTGAGCAGTCTGCTTGTGTAGATGTTGAATAAGATGGAAGAATTTACCGTGCCTTGCTGGAGACCTTCTTCTATTGGGAATGTCATTGACGACGTGTTGGTACCGTCCCAAGTCTTAAATGATTTTCCGTGAACCATGTTGTAGAAGAGGGAGATTAACCAGTCCATAAAGCCACTTCTGCTTAGCGTAAATATAAGACCCGAGAGCCAGACCGAGTCGAAGGCTTTCTCCAAGTTAATAAGGACAGCTGCTACCAGTTCTTTGTGGTGAAGAGCCTGGAGGATGTCAGTAACAATTGTCTGCGTTGCGTGGACCGTTGAGTGCTGTCTCTTAAATCCGTACTGCTGCACAGGTATTATTTTTTTGTCTTCGCATACTTTGTTGATAATGTTGTTGATGTGCATCTCGTAGACTTTACCGATGTTGCTGGTTAGGCTGATCGGTCTGTAACTGACAGGCTTTGTTGGGTCCTTATTTTTCTTGATTAGCGGTAGTACTTTAGCGACTTTCCAGGCCGTTGGAAAGTAGGCGTTGTTAAGCGCATTATTAAATATTATTGTTAGAGCTAATATTAGTGACTCTGGTAAGTGCTTCAGTACTATGGCCGGAATGTTGTCTGGGCCGCTTGATATCTTATTGGGGAGCTTTTTGAGGATCTTCTTCAATGTTAGAGTGTCACAGAAGTTGAATTGACAGTCTATCTCGTTTTTTGGAAACGAGGATTGGTTCGTTGGACTGAACTCGGTGAATGTCTTGCCAGATTTTTTCACTTCATCTAATTTTGATTCCAAATCATTAACTGTTTTGTCAATTATTTTCTTCAGAGGAGTGTCAATGTTCAAATACCGAGGAGAGTTGATATTTTTGTAGTGGTCACCTATTACATTCAGTTTATCTACTGGATTTGTAATAGTTATCGTGTTGTTGTCTAAATTACTAATTGGAGTAGAGTGCTTGATGGTTTCTGGTGTAATCAGCTTAGAGTTCGTATCGATGGTTTGATTAGCGATTTCGATGCTGCTGCGTTGTCTCAACATCCTATTAATCTTAGGAAAGAATGCTGCTGGATCTCTACGGTTGATTTGTTTCCGTTGACAATTCCAGTAGCTGGTGATGGATTTATTCAGTTCTTTTTTCAGTTCATCTTTTACCAGTTTGATTGTGTGTTTGGTTTTAGCGATTTCTTGTTGGTAATGAAGTGGTTGATGTTTACGGAGTCTATGAAGCTTGCTGATGAGTTCTGATTTATTTTTGTGGAGCTTTTTGATTCTGGAGTTAAGATATTTCAAGAAACTGTCTTGTTTTTTGAATTTTGGAACTGAAATATTTATTGTGTCAATTATTGACTTCGAGACTGATTCAATGTATTCATCTATTTCTTCTATAGATAAGTTTTTATCTTCTTGAAGGATAGATGTGAATGTGTCGTCGAGATTCTTGGTGAATCGATCCCACTTAGTTGCTTTGAAGTTGAATTTATCAGGTTTCTTCTCGAAGTGAATATTAGAGACCAGCTGGACTGAGAAAATTAACGCCTTGTGGTCGCTGTCGTATTCTGCTGTTTTGATTTTACCGTTGCTGAGGTCGTTGATAACTAAATTTGTGATACTGCAATCCAGGTAAGATTGACTGGGATTATAAGACGGGCCATCAAAAAATGTGGAACGCTTCGCGATTTTGCGTGTCATCCTTGCGCAGGGATGATTTTTCTTCACATTCTTTATTTTATGGATATTTCGTAGTTAAATGAGCGTCATGATTCGTATACTTTTGGATTTTCCAAACTTTTCTGAGTTTTTCAATGCCTTTTTTTTAAGACTAATTTGGATATTCCCAGTCCATTTATGTGCATTTTACGTGTTTTTCTAAATAACAACCCTTTCATTTTATTCGCAGTATAATAACCTAATCATATATAATTTTTTAATCAAAGAAAATCATAAATTTAAAAAAACAAAAATCTGGCCTATGGGGGGATCGAACCCGCGACCGCGTTATTAGCACGACGCTCTAACCATCTGAGCTAATAGGCCGAATGTACCTACCTCAACATTACGAATTTCATAACTAACCATTAATTATGAACATAATGAGGCACAAATAAAATAATTATTTTTTGCTAAATTGATTTTTACATTCACGAAAAATGAAGCTAAGAATAAATCAAATACAAAATATTTTCTATTATTTTATTGGAAATAATATTATACTTTACGGAAAAAAAAATATGCTAAAAGTTGCTATAAAAATATATTAATTTATAGAATTTAATATAGTAATTTATTTGAAGCGTATATTGATACTAAAATAAATTAAGAAAAATGATTGATATATAACATAAAAATTTTTTATCATTTAATATAATACAGTATCATACATTCACATTTACTTTTCCTCGTAAGTTTCTATGAAATGTAATTCATATTTTTTATAAGATTCTACCTTACCGATTGAAAAAGGATTCTTAGATCAATTCTACACAGAGACTGTAAGATCTGCGGTTGATTTGCGAAAACCAGTATATATGGCTGTTGTATCGAAGTACTTCAAAGTTACCAATACTATAACTCTAATGAATAAGGTTAATTGGGAGATCAAAGATGTTATGTCACAACATAGTAGTTATATCGATGTACTTCATCGCGAAATTGAAGCTTTCGCGAGAAGTCTTAATAATTTAAACCGTATTATACCAATAACAAATGATGTTAAATTTGCATTATGGGACAATGTTGCACATTTAATTACACATACTTTAGTTGAAGGGTAAGTTTGAGTTATAATAATGGCATGTACAATTATAAGTTCAAAATCAAAGAAAAATCTGTAAACTTACTCATTTTGTGGATCATCTTCAAATTTTTAACTAATTCTTAGTCTAAAATGTTTGAAGATCTTTTGCGTAGAAAATGATTGTACTTAAAACTGGAATTTTGAGTTCTGCTTTTAACAGGAGCTGTGTTTGGGCATTTTCTGCAATATTTTGAGAGAAGAGAATTTATTCGATTTTCATAGAATTTTTAACAGCAGATTTAATTGGGCACTTCTGGCCAAATTTTAAATTTTTAGCGGAAATGCCGAAACTAAGCTTCTGCTAAAAAATTCTATGAAAATCGAATAAATCCTCTCCACTCAAAATATCGCAGAAAATGCCTAAACACAGCCCCTGTTAAAAGAGGAACTCAAAATTACAATTTTAAAAGGTCCTCCACGGAAGTTACATTTTAGCACACCTTAATATAGATATACAATTAACATGGAGGTAATCATTTCAAATCATCTTTCTGAATCAGGGCAGTTATTGACACTGGCCTAGTTGTTTGACACTTGGAATTTTATTTCAAATAAAAAAATTAAATATTCTCAAAAAAGCAATTATTTTAAAATTTATAATTAAAAAATTATTAATTTATTAATTTAGTAGAGTCAATAACTGGGTCTTGTACCTTAGTATTGAATAAAAGCCTTCTTCGATAAAGGCCTCTATTATCTTATCAGCAATTCCTTAACAATCGGCTTTTGGAATGCACTTGTCACCATTCTTACTTCTGACAAATCCATTGTCCAAATCACAGCCACAGCCACCAATTAAACAATTCTTAAAAAAAAAAAAGTAATTTATTTAAAGTGTTTATAACTGTGATCAGTTGATTACTTACCGTATGTCTGCATTGTTCCGTAATGTACGGAGTTTGACAAGTTGCCTCGCACATCCGGCCGCAAAACAGAACAGCTTCTCCTTCACCGCAATTATGAATTATTTGTGCATTTACTGCTCAAATAAAATAATTATAATAATAATAAATAATTGTATAAAATTTAAAACAAATTACTTACTAATCTGCACGTATATGATCATCGACAGGACGATTATTTTGTTCATCGCAACGTTCAAAGCTTAAAAATAAACATTGCTGTTCTGTCGTGAGTTCTTAACTTATATACCAATGTAGGTAATTAGTTTCATGTTTATTCCACAATCTACAGAGATAACTATGACGTCAATTTTTATGTAATTACGTTTACATATCAATGTAAAGTGTTATGACTAAGAAGTATAGTAAACAAGTTGCTAGTTTTTCCTCATATTCTTATCAATTTTAGTGATATAATTATTAATAAATTGTTATTAGTCTTCTAACTATTATTATATTTTTTTTTTATTATTATTATTATTATGGTTTCCAGCTTTTCAACCGAGTAAGCAATAGAAGTAATACTTAATATGTTTTGAAGCGAAAGATAGGGGCATGAAAGTTGTTAGTGGCCCCCGAAGGTGCTGTGCACTGACTTTCGCTTGTATCTCTTGCTACCTCACACCATTCTTCGTTTCCAATGACAACGAGAACAGCAGCTCGATAGCTTCCTTTCTGATTTATTATCTCTTTCCTAGCCATTGATAATTTTTTGTCACTCATGATTTTTTACTGTCGATTGTGTAATATACAATTTTTTATATGCATAGCTTCTTTAAATCGGTCCATCGGAAATTTTTCTGGATTAACATAAGAATTTTTCCTTTTTGTTTTTCTCGGTGAAATTTTTTTATAGTTTGAAGGTTCAAAATAAATTATTTATGAATAACAAGCGGCTATTTTCCAGTAATATTAAAAACATACTTAAATTAATGACCACAATTGTATACACACAGATAGTTCCCGAAATTTCATGATAAGTGACAATATGTATGGGAATCCCCTTTAATTATATAGATATATAGATTATCATCGAAATTTTGAACTTTTTAAAAATTTTTTTCCATACCAACCTTCTCCTGACAATTCTAAACAAAATAAAAAATTTTCAAGTGATACTCGGACAAATATGCGGCAATTGATTTTTATTTACATAGATTTATTTAGCTATCCGTGTTTGAATTAGCAATTCTTATACATTTTCAGTTCTCTGAATAGTTGTTCTATGGTGGGACGGTGGCACTATCGAAATCGGAAAAATTAGTCCCCGATGACTTGACCATCAGTCAAGTACATCGTCGGCAATCATGAGATGTGTAGGTGAGGTTAGAGACGATTAGATCCACTTGTATTTAGGATGCCAAGTCCTGAGGATCAGACCGCTTTAAGTACTCTGGGATAGGTGAAGTTAGTTTAAGGAAATTTGCAAGATTGCAGATTTGCTTCTAAAAAAGGGTTTGAAGGTTGCATTTGTGCAAAGAAAAAAAAAATTAAGTTAAGTCAAGAGAAAAATTCTTGAACCAAGAAAATAATGTTGAAGAGTTTCATTGTTTTTAATCAAGACGAAAAATTCTTTAATCAAATAAAATTTATTGAAACTAAGAAAAATGTATAAGAATTTTTCTGCTGAAATTAAGAAGATAAAATTCTTACGAATTATTTACTATTATTATTATTATTATTATTATTATTATTATTATTATTATTATTATTATTATTATCTTAGATAATAATTATATATAAACCAAATATTCTAATCTTAAATATTATACAATAATAAGATTAATTAATAACTAGAAAGAAAAATGAAAAAAAAAAACGGTTGACCCTAAAGGTCATGTCTGCAACTTCTCACTAATTCCATACTTAAGCGCTCAAAATCGCATTTATTACGTGTTTGAGCTCTTCGAGCTCAAAAGTTTGATATAAGTTTAATAAAACACTACACAGTAAAAAATTTTGCGTCAATGCTTCAAAAAATTTTGGATTAAATATTTAACACTTTTTTTGTGTTAATTTAACACTTTTTCGTGTTAATTTAACACAATAAA
The DNA here is from genome assembly GCA_000956155.1 of Cotesia vestalis. Lineage (NCBI taxonomy): Eukaryota > Metazoa > Arthropoda > Insecta > Hymenoptera > Braconidae > Cotesia > Cotesia vestalis. The sequence continues at coordinate 11,842 of JZSA01003554.1, read as the reverse complement.
TGTTAAATATCTAGCACAAAAATTTTGACACAAAATTTTTTGACGCAATGACGCAAAATTTTTCACTGTGCATTTTTTGAATTTTTAAACCGCAATAACTTTTAAATCAATCGATTTTCACGCGATTGGCAGAATTTAATGCAGTTTCTTAAGCCTTATAAAGAATTTGAAAGTTTGCATTGATCGAACTAGGAATTTCGGAGTAATTTCAAAAAAAAACTTTTTTCGGTTTTCTTTCGTCATTATATTAAAAAAAAAAAAAAAACCACGTATTACTTATCATTTTATACCAATATTGTCAATTATATACCCTGAATAAAAAAAAGTATTAAGAAATATTGGATTGACTAGAAAACTTCTCAATACTTTTGTTTTAATCAGAGAGTGACAAAATATTTTTAGCTTCTGATTACAAACAATATATAAATGACTCATTAAAGAAATTTGTTAGATCACAATCTGAATTTTGAACGTTTGTTGATGAACTTGTCGTTGAAGAATCATCGGATGGATTTGACGATATATTTTATAATGAATCAAATAAAAGAATAAAAAAAAAATTACCCACAAAATTAAAAATTGATGAGGACTAAAAAAAATATTTGAAAAACAGTTGATCTTTCAGGTCATCTTAGGAACTTTTTATTTTTTCCTAGCATGGAGTGCTTAAAATCAATTGGCTCAAAATTTTTAGAAGTAACATCTTGAATGAATCATCCAACTTAAATTTGGTTTAATAAATTTAACACCTTTTTTTAATCTAAAAGACGACATAATTTCAACGACAGTTCGGTTAATAAATTTCAAAGTTATTTCGGAAAATTACATTTTTGAAAATTTTATTGTTGAGATTTTTTAATTTAATGTCAAGATTTCAATTTACATTTTTAAATTTTTATTCATAGTACCGTATTATTCGTTTATACAATTTTAAATGTAAAAAAAAATAATTCCGAACAAAGCTTTTGAAGTCATTGAAAGCTTTATTAAATTCCTACAGTTGGGTTTACCTCATAGACATGCAGGTCTCGAATTCGAAGCGGTCGTTCTGTATACTGAATTCTAACTAAAATGTAAAAGTGATTAAAACAGCACGTGTCAGTACAAATTGCAGAAAGTTAGATAGCATAACATACAGATCTGTAGATATGTTACAGTATATCCTATAAATTGTATCATTGTGTAGAACTAAAGTATACAAGCTACATTTGTTGCGTAAATAGAGAAATAAGAGTCAATAAAGGCTATTACAACAGTAGTAGTAGCCGTAGCAGCGTTGACAATTGTTTAATATTAGTCACGTTCTGTGGATGTATGTATTTCTCACATTACACTGTTTGTATAGGACTGGTGTGTCTGGTCAACGCAACACATTGCGTGCAATATCCTTAGTTTACTCCACGGATGAATTAATTTAGATACTTCGCGATATTCTTGTATATTTGTGCCCTTATCTCAATGTTACACTACAATTCATTGTCAATAATAATTAGAATAATGAAAAAAAATTTTTTTAATGCAAAAAAAAAAAAAGGATCACTGTGCATTGTGAATTTTTAGTAGATTTCATAGAAATCTAACTATTGCATTTGTCCTCATGGTGGAACTTTCGAAAAATTTTACTATTCCCTGACTCAGTTCATCGAGCTGGTTCAGAAAATACATATGGTTCAAAACTTTATATATATATATATATAATAGGGATCTCCTTATTTGACTTTCTACTACTATAACCCTTTAGTACAATGAAATTATTTTATTTATTAAAAGATTTTACATTAAAAAGATATTTGGATGTATTATAATTGATTGATAAATATTAATTTTTTTTTTTAAATTATTTGTTTTAATGACTTAATATTAGTATGAAAAACACATATTAGTATTTAAGAAAATTTTATTAAATACTAATAAAATTTTATTCATATGGAATATAATTTTATTACTATTAACTAAGTTTTTTTTTTAAGTCCAAATGAACTTTTTTATTACTATTAAATAAAATTTTCTCTCAGTGTATGTATGTATATATATATATACGATATAACGCGACTTGTCCGGATGATAGCGTCTTTAATTCATAATGGATCTTTTCCAAACTCAACATACTTAATTTTCAGTCGAATACGAAAGTAAAGTTCAAATTTGAGCTTAATCAGTCAATTAGTTCATGAGTTATAGCATTTTATAGTTATGAAAATGATGAAAATTCAAACTTTTACTTCTTATTTCTCATATAACTTTTGATTAAAAAAAGTTACAAAAAATGTGTCAAGTTTATCTTAAAGCTCTTTTAATAAATTTTGCTTTTGCAGTCGTTTTTTTTTTTATCAATTTGTCTATACTTTCATCTTCATTCCCAATGCTTTTTTTTTATTTTATTATTTTACAATTTATATTGTAATTATTATTATTATTATTAATATTTATGATTAAAATTAGCTGTTTGTGAAATCTACTTCCATTTCGGCTGCCGAATAGCCTTTTTTCGTTTATATTAGGCCCAAAACTTGTGCACAAAATTGCTCGAAAATTGTTCAAGCCAAAATTATTTAATATCCATCTCTGCTGCAATTTAAAAGAAAAAATGTAAGGAAGATAAGGAAGCATTAAATGCACGGTTTGAATCCCAGAATGGACATTAGCGCCATCTAACTATGACTGCTTATTGAAACGTTGTTTTCATCTCAACGCGTTTATTCGAAATATGGAACGACTTTCAGCACTCAGTTCACCATTGTATCTCTTCATTGTACAAACGTGAAACTATAAAGAGAATAATCTTGAATTTTCAATTTGTTTTTTATTCATAGTTACGACACCGATATGATTATTGAGCAATTCACCGTCATATTAACAGTTACCTTTAATCTAAACGGGGAATAGATAATTCAGAAGCTTTATCCAATTGCGATTTGAGATTGTAAATTACGCTTTTATGCTCGGAATCATAATAGTCGAGTGATAGGAGCATTATAGTCGGATAAAAAATAGAAAAGCTCTTATCACTTTTTCGGAAGCTATCATTATACTTATATACAGAAAAAAAAATTAACTTGAATCAAGAGAAAAATTCTCGAACTAAAAAAATAATTTTGAAACGATTCATTGTATTGAATGATGACGAAAAACTCTATATTAGGGTATGCCAAAATTCAATTTCCGTGAAGAACCTTTTAAAATTGGAATTTTGAGCTTCGCTTTTAGCAGGAGCTGTGTTTAAGTATTTTCCAAGATATTTTGGGGTGAGACGATTTATTTGATTTTCATAGAATTTTTTAACAGGAGTTTAGTTTGGATATTTCCGCTGAAATTTCAAATTTTGGCCGGAGGTGCCCAACTAAATCACCTGTTAAAAATTCTATGAAAATCAAATAAATCGTCTCACCCTAAAATATCTTAGGAAATGCCCAAACACAGCTCCTGCCAAAAGCGGAACTCAAAATTCTAATTTTAAAAGGTTCTTCATGAAAATTGAATTTTGGCACACCCTACTCTTTATGAATAAATTTTTTTTTAATATTCCTTGCAGTGCTAATTTTCGAAATATTAGCAATTAAAAATCTTACATCTAACATGTATTCCCTATCCTGACCATATACGGAAAAAAGAAAAATAGAAAAATTACAGTATATAATGTAACATGGCCCTTTGTGATGAAAACTGAAAAAATTACAGTTTCAGATTGTAAGTATGACAGATTTTATAAGAATTACATTGTAAAATGTAATATTTGCATTGAAAGCTTTGAAAATTAACATTCAAAGTTTGAATTAGAAAAATGTTATTTCGAACTGTAATTTTTCTAGTTTTGAATACGACGGGACACTTATTACTATTTATAATGTAATTTTTCAAGTTTTCTTTTATCCGTGTAGTTAGAGTGAACATTTTATTGAATAACAACCATACTTTCCTCAGAATTTTTTTGAAAAACTAAGAATATCCTCTAAATTAAAATAGATGAAAGTCTTGAAGTTAGACAAAGATCGAAACTCGCAAAATCGGGCCACGATTCATTATTGGTTAAAATTTAGGCGCGCGCGTAGCGCGCTATTCAAATTTCGAGTTTAATTGAAGTTATAACAAGTATTTTTAATCAAAAATATCATAAACAAGCGGTATTCATTTTTTTGTGTGAAAGTAAGTGAGCGATAGTCTGTCAAGAGAGGTAGCTCTAGTGCGTGAGAAAGAAACCAATACCCATAACCTATTGGTGTCTTTATTTGCCGCAGTACTTCCTTAAGGTAGTTGTCATGGTACAATATTGTCAAAAAATTAGCCTCCGTAGAAATATATTTTTTCATAAATTTTTGAACTTTAATCCGTTATTTATAAATAATTAGAAGGTCAAATATTTTTTCATAAATTTTTGAACTTCAATCCGTTATTTATAAATAATTAGAAGGTCAAAAATTTTTTTTAAACTGACAACAAATACATTAAAATACTGTCAGTTCTTTTAAAGTTTCTGACAGTTAGTTTTTTTTTTTTTATTACTAAGAAACTGCTACAGAACTGCAGAGAGCGTATATGCTATCAATGTTAAATATTCAATTTTAAATTAATTAATTGAATTCATCTCGAGTTATGAGTGGTCAGTTGACTTCAAATTTTTAGGGTAATTGTATCATTATTGTATCTTTAATAAGCATACAAAAATTTAAAATTTTTTGATGGTATGCCTTTACGAAAACTACGACAACTACCTTAATCAAATAAAATTTATTTAAACCAAGAAAAATTTCTTAGTTTAAGAATTTTTCAACTCAAATCAAAAAAACGAAGTTCTTCAGAATTATTTACTTGATTCAAGTTAATTTTTTTTCTGTGTATAAAATTTCAAACAGATGTGCAGTTATAGAATGTGTTGCTTAAATTCAATATTCATGCAAGAGAACTGAGTGTACAGTGTACAAATCATTATCTACTTTGTGGTTTACTATACTGTGATAATAAAAAGATACATGTCTGCATGGTAAAAAGCATATTCAGTCGGACACATTGTCTCTACGGAGAATAATGAACTAGCTCAATTATACATCAGACAACTTTTATCAGAACAAGTTCATACACTCGCCATTTTATCCATTAATTCGCTGAGCTCACAGACTTCACTTTTAAAAAGCATCGAGCCGTGAAGACCTCGTCATCTGTGCATCTCCTATTACTCATATCATTGACTTGGTTGAATTATCAAGGGATTTCGTTATCCTACACCCTTATGTACACCATTATTGTTCGTATGTTTACTCTATAACCCTAGTGGTACTATTGGTTAAGTTTTGGGCATGTTTCTGGAATGTTGACGAAATACTATGTTATATATGGGTCATTTTATAATAAATTGTTGTGTTTTTTTTTTTTTTGGCTTACGGTTCACGCCCTTTCTAGCTGAAAAGTTAAAGCTTACTTCCAGTAAAGTCAATACTCAATATTTTTGGGTACATTTATTTTTGCAGATGAAAGATACTGGACAGTAGAAAAGAATAATCCTGAGAAAATACACAGATAAATCTGCAGTAGAGAAAAGTGATACGTGAAATTAGTCAAAGGAGGAATAAAACTAGACAGAAAGAAAAATTTCTTGACTGGAGAACAAAATTCTTGGCTCAAGAAAATTTTCAAGTGCCTGAAGGAAGATCGAAGTTGTGTTGGCCGAAGTAAAAATTTTTCTTGAAATTCTATTCTTGGTGGATGTAATTTTTTCTTAATTCAAATTATCATCAATACTTGATACAATAAATTTTATGGCACTGAAGTTAGCAGACGTCTACAAATTTTTGGTTTTTTTTATTAATTAAATTTCAATTTAAAAGATATTTATAAAAAATTGCACTTGTAATTTTTCAAGTTTTTTACATGTGAAATTTTTTTTTTTAATTTTTTAAGTGAAATTTTTTCAAAAAAAAATTTCTAACAAATTTTGAAACGTCAGCTAACTTCATTTTCATTAAATTTTCATATTTAATCAAGATTTTTAGATATTTTAGGGAACCAGTGCCACCTACTTCTCACCTTGAGAAAATTTTTCTCGTGAATATTTGATACCCTTTTTATATTATTTTAGCGTGCAATTATACATATTAAATGAAAAAAAATTATTCAATATTATTTGATCTTCCCATTTGACATGTTAGTCAATAAAAATATTATTAAAAATTTACTTCTATCGAAATATTTAATTTTTTGGAGCAAGAGAGAAATTTTCTCAAGACAAAAAGATTTTCTTGACTTAAATAAATTTTCTTGGATCAAGATACGTATTTCTTAAAGCAAAAGAATTAATTTTGTTGGGATAAATAAAATTTCTTGTGTCAAAAAAAATTTTTTTTTCCTCAAGAAAATAATTAGGAAGAAAAAATATTTTCTTGGCTCAAGTGAACCTTTTTTTCTGTGTACACAGAAAGAAAAAAAGTCTTGAGTAAAGCGTAAATTTTTTTAAATCAAGAAAATCTTAAGGAAGACTGAAAATTTTTTGAATAAAGTTAAAATTTCTTGAATGAAGTTAAATTTTTTCAAGCTAAGAAAATTTCTTCTTGCTCCAAAATAACTTCGATCTTCCTTATAATTTTCTTGGATCAAGAAATTTTTTTTTTTTTGTGTAGAAAAGAAAACGGGGAAAAATGTAAGAGGACGTAACTATAATGGTCAATAGAGCAATTCTCATCAACTATAAAGTAAGACGAAAGTGAAATGAATACAAATGATAGTAAAGTTACCTGCTTAGTAATTGGATGATCCTCTATTCAGAAGATAATCTTCCGTTTAACTTTCTGGGATTCTATTGATGTCGAACGATTGACTATTGACTCTCAATTTAACTTTTTTTACTAAGTGTTCATTGGAAAAAATTATTTTCCCGAATCAAGAATCGACTTGTAATGTAAATATAAAGTAACACCGTCGTTACAACAACGTCAATTTTGTAAATAGAAAAGAAAAAAAAAACGATAATCACTTTTCTTACAACGTTAAAAGGCACATAATGTAGCCTTTGTTGGCACAAAGAAGCTGTATATTTCTACTAAACACTGTGACTACTCGTTTCAGTACAAAAAATCAGTTGCGATATGCAAAAAGTCTATACTCGGTGATTCTTTGCTTACTAAGCAATTGACAACCTTACGACCATAACGGATCGGACAAGTTGCGCCCATTTGCCCTTTTGTAATTCTTCCTTACTATGTATATATGTATATATATACATAAAAAAGAGAGAGAGGCTCATTTGCACCCATCGCATACATCCTCGGAAAAGCAAGAAAAAAAGGTGAGATCGAACGAAAAGGAAAGAAGGGAAAAAATCTTTCGGGTGGGCAAATTCTAGTGTGTATGTACGTTTTGTGGGTATTCTCAATGGATTTACAAGAGATTAGACAAAACTTCGTTACACCCATGAGTCAAACTATTGATACGATAATTTGTCACGGTGGTTTACTGTCGTCTCTTATTTATTCAATATGTTACATCGGTATGAGGTAGAAATAATCGTATGAATAAGTTAAAAATTTTCAAGATGAAAATTAATTGATATTTTAATCGGTCAATCATATTATTTTTATTTATAATGATAATTCTTAATTCTAATAGAAAATTCAAGTTTCTACATGTATCATTAATTAGAAAGAAAACTTTTTGCATCAAGAAAATTTTAAGGAAGACAAAAATTATTTTGGAGCAAGAAGAAATTTTCTTGACTTAAATTTAAGAAAAATTTTAAGTTGTAATTATTTTTTAATTTTTACAAAAAGTCAATTACAATAATAAAAATGCTTTTAAAAATTTACATTAATAATAATCTTTTTTAATTTTCATATGTGAAATTTTTTTATTGAATTATTTTATTGCTATAAATTTTGGAAAACTTTCTGCCCGTCAACTTCAGTGTCAATATTGTGAAGATATTTCGATTGAGATAAAAGACCCAATTCTTAACATAATAACTAATGACAGAATTAAGAATGTAAAAAATTTTGAGCAAATGTCGTACGTTTAGTGTCAAAGTTGCGATACAGAGGACGCGATTAAGGGGTAAGTAACGAAAGATTAATAATAAACTTCGGTGTATATAGGATCATACTTAATATATATATATCAGTGATACGATGGATATGCAAATGAAATGGTGCTGTCTCGAGAGGATAATATAAACGACATAACAAGTGAAGGCTGTAATCCAGAATATATACACATCTCATTAACAATTACTGATCAGTTGCTCTTAATGTTGTATATATATTATATATTATACAACCTTGTATTGAGTATACGAAAAAAAAAAAATTACAATTATTACATCGTAATCTAGGTTCAGATTTTCAATAACTTTACTATCATAATTTTTAATTCTAAAATTTACACTTAGATTAAAATCGAGATGATACGTTCAAAATTTGTATATTCACTACTTTGATTAATAATTTTTTTTGCAAGATTTTAATAGACCGTGTAAAAAAAATTTGGGAAACGATTGACCCTAAAAGCCATCCTTGCAAAATTTCCCGCTAATTTTATTTTAAGCGCTTAAAATTGCACTTATGACGTTTTTGAGCTCTTCGAGCTCAAAAATACAATTATGTGTTGTTTTGAGCTCTCCGAGCTCAAAAAGTTAGCTGTTCTAAGCTTTTGGGCTCGAAGAGCTCAAAAGTCTGTTAGAAGTTTGATAAAATAGTATTTTTTCAATTTTCAAATCATTCCACGCAGTTTTCCAAATTCTATGATATACTTTTGAACACAAACTGATTAAACTGAAAATTTTAGAGAATTAAAAAAAAATTCATGGATTCCAAATTTTTTCTACGACAATAATTCACGAATCAATCAACCGATTTTCACGTTCTTGGCAGTGATCAACGAAGTTTTTTGGACTCTAATAATTATTCCATTTAATTAAAAATGATCCAAAAAGAAATGTCCAAATTATGTAAAAAAACACTTTTTTCAAAATTTTTCATTTTCGATAATTCCCGAACGAATCAATCGATTTTGAAGAGACTGGTGACAATCAACGTGGTTTTTCAAGTTTAAGAACGAATTAGTTGTTGGGATTGATCAGTGGAGCGTTTCAATAAATATTTCGAAGAAAACCATTTTTGAAAAATTTCATTTTTAATATTTCTCACAATCTAGCGAACGGAATTCATTCAAATTTTCACGAAATTTGAGGGCAATTATATGCTTTGGATCGCCACTAATCTCAATCCAATCGATTAAGCCGTTTAAAGGATGAAAACTGGATTTTCGCAAGACGGGGTAAAACCAACAGCTTTCCAAATTTTAAAAAATTTGCAATTTTTCTTAGCGGGAAGTTAAAAATTGTTCTAAAAATGTTCACAGCTAGTAATATTAAAATATTAAAGCCAAGTGTGAACAGTTTTTGACCACATAATAAAAAATCGAGAATTCTTTGAGAAATGCAGAGTTTAGATTGATAAATTTAGAAAATTTTTAATGGTTTTTTAGACTTTTTTTGAACATTTTTTGAATACGTTTGAGACATTTTTTGAATAATTTTAAATATTTTTTGAACACGTTTGAGACATTTTTTGAACAATATTAAGACACTTTTTAAATATTTTTTGAATAGTTTTGAGACATCAAGACTCTGCATGTCTCAAAGCATTCTCAATTCCTTACTGATTATTCAAAAAATGTTCATAATTGTGTCACGTTTCGATGTTACAAGCTGTGAATATTTTTTGAACAATTTTTTTTACACGGAAGAATTATGAAAATCTAACATTTAGATAATAAACCGAAAAATGAGTACAAAATTTTCTCATTACATTAACTTCAGTATGATAATGGATAATAAATGTATTACGCATTTGATATAAGTAGCGCTAATATATGTTCAACAATAACGTTCACGCAATGGTGACTGGTGTCACGAATGGGATTGAGGCACCTGTCCTCAGGTATTAGCCTGCCAGTCTGTTAATCTAGTAAAGTCATTAGTTCATCCGGAACTCCCATACGTCGTATATACATACAGATCTATATATATACACTGGCATGGATTAAATAATGCAAACACTCGATAATACCCCAGTGGCTGAAGTAGATGGATGTTTATATATATATATTGTCTATATCCTTTCTTTGATATAAGCATATACCCTCTACGGAAAAAATATATATAAAAACATATAAAAAATTTAAATCTAATTTATATGCATTTTCTTCGAACACGTATAAGAGCAATTTTTATGTAATATCAAGAAAACTTGAAGATTAAAAATCGAACATATTTATTTATCTAGTTGAATTTTTGCAATGTCTAAAATTATTCGTACACGGAAAAAAGTAAACTGTAATATTCACTCGGATTCCGGTTAGTTTTTATAGTTTCAAACAGTAAAGCGGACATAGGGGTGGCAAAAATGTAAATATTACAGAACTTAATGTAGAAAGTATAAAAGCCACAATTTATAATTTAATATAAAAAATAAGTGATTACACAGTAAAAAATTTTGCGTCATTGCGTCAAAAAATTTTGTGTTAAGCATTCAACATTTTGATGTCTAAATTTAACATTTATTGTGTTAAATTAACACAAAAAAGTGTCAAATATTAAACATAGAAATTTTTAACAAAAAATTTTTGGACGCAAAATTTTTTACTGTGTAGTAGCTGTCACTACAATAAATAACGACTCTCTCATCTTAAAAAATTATAGTTTCAAACAATAAACATTGCCGTTTCAATATATAGTCTATTAGGGTGTGCCAAAATGTAACTTCCGTGGAGGACCTATTAAAATTGGAATTTTGAGTTCCGCTTTTAACAGGGGCTGTGTTTGGGCATTTTCTGCGATATTTTGAGGGGAGAGGATTTATTCATTTACCATTTTACTTTGTAAATATTGACGTTGCTTGTATTAGAAATTTACTAACTTTATTCTATACTTTTTACATATCATAACATCATTTTTTAGGTACGAAATGATAAATATTAAAGTCTGAATTGTTAATTATTATACTTTAACATTTTAGACATTTACATGGCGAATATTACTGTTTGAAATAGTATTTTCTTCCATGTAAAAAGTAAATTGTCAGGTTTAAATTGTAAATATTACAATGTGAATAGTAAAATCATGATTATACTGTTTGAAGTGGTAATTTTTAGCAGTTGATCATTACTTATTATAAATCGACTGTTATTTATTACAGTTTACTTTTTTCCGTGTACAAAAGTCATAATAGAGAACAATTTTTTGACGAAAGTAGTTCTGAACAAAAATAAACTCTATCAAGCGTTTAAATTGTCGTTATAAGAAAGTTAGACTCGTCAGAAGTGTTGATTTCTTTAGTATATATTGGTTAGTTCTTGATAAAATAAGCGAAAATTTGGTAGACCATTCATGTGCGTGTACTAAAAGGACTAAGTTGTGCGTGGTTTTCCATTTATTACTCTCTAGGGTGTTCTATGTCTCATTCAAAGATGTCTTTTATTTCCTTAGCAAAGACCTTGTATAGTAAACTAACTTACTTTTGGTTGCTCGGCTATCACTATATTGTTTCCTTTACTAAATTATTGCAATGGTTATTTTTTTACTTGGATTAATTTACTATTACACATGTTCAATAAACAGGTATATAAATTTTTACGAAATACAGCTGAAATGAAATAAAAAAGTTACTTTTTTAACCAACTTTAGAAAATTTGATTTTTATACAATTCATTTTATTACACTGAGAGAAAAGTGCATAGTTAGCTTTATTATGACGTAACAACCCGTGTAAAAAAAAATCGTCTTAAAATTGTCACTTGTTTAAGATCTTAAATGTGACACATATGAAGACTATTTTAAGACGCCAAAAAAAAAATTCCGAGA
>JZSA01003553.1:0-18288 GCA_000956155.1 Cotesia vestalis | reverse complement strand
TTTTTTTTTTTTTATTCTATTTTGATGCAAAAAACCATTGAAGTGAATTGAAGATTGATTGTACTTTGTAAGAGTACAAAATAAAAATTTTCCAATATTAGCTTCCACGCATGTGTACAATATATAATGAGTTTGAGGATCTTCTGCCCATTCCACTCGTCATTGAGCATGTTGTCCGGCTGATAAATAGTAGCAGGTCCTATGCGAGTCTAGTCTGACATATACATCGCATCTGTGAGGCTTGACAGAGTTATATACTTTAATGCACGAAAAACTTGAGTACTTGTCCCTTGAGGGGATATAAGGGGTAGAACCGCTTGCTCGCGCCCCCTTGTTCAATAATATACCAGGGTGTTTCCTATTATCATTATAATCATGGACCGAAGCACTGATCAGCTGTATTGTTAGTGCCAAATGCTGGCTGGTGTACTGTTGTATCGTAAACCTACTGAGAAGGTACCATAATATTTAACAATACAATAGATATGTTTCAGAACATATATATATGTGCCTCTAAATTATCATTATGAGAAAAAAATGAATAAGAGGTTGGTTGAGTTTGTGTAGAAAAATAATTAATTAGAATGTGTTAACTATTTTTTAACTTCCCGCTAAGAAAATTGAAAATTTTCAAAAATCGGGAAGTTATTGGTTTCACCTCGTTTTTCGAAAATCGAGTTCTCATCAGATCTTGACGTTTTGAGGTCCTAGGAAGCTTCCCTGACTATTCCCGCGATGATGTCCGTATGTCTGTATGTATTTACGTGTGTGTGTGTGTGTGTGTGTATGTAACTCTTTTATAACTTTTGAACGGCTTGACCGATTTGATCGCCGATGGCGCCATTCGAAAGGGCTTGACCAAACTTAGATTTCCTGAAAATTTGAACCGATTCAGACCGGTTGATTTTGAGAAATTGCAAAAAAACTACAAAAAAAAATTTTTCGAAAAGTGGTTTTCTTGAGCACAGGAGCGTCGATCCATGTCAAATATTCTGAAAAAATTTTAAAGGTTAGGTCGAAGTGGGAATCGAACCTGGTTCGTCTGCGTGAAAGTCTCGATCATTACCGGCTGCGCTGCATGCTGGAATATAACTGAAAAATTCAACTTAGCTATTTGAATGATTGAAATATATTATATTACTACATATACAGATTATGAAATTTATTAGTACTCAATTTTGTCGATTTTTGTATAAAGTTTTTAAATGTCTTCAGACGATTATTTTTTTTTATTCTAAATTTAATTTGCACCAAACCTATTTAGGCTAATCCCTTATTAGAAAAAGAGATTCAAAAAGATTACCTTAATGTAAAGCGTATATCTATGTAGTAGTAAAAATCAAATCTTTTTCAATTTTTTCAAATAATTTTAATCTTTTTAAATCTCTTTGTCTAATAAGGGATAGTTGATCCTTCCAATAATTATATGTTTGTCTCAAAAATTATGCCATCCTTTTCTCAAGTCAAACTTCGAAATCATATTTAAAATTTTTATTGTCTTGTTTTATTTACTCATTATTTTCGTTTAGATCTACGATAATCTTGTATAAAAGTTTATATAATTTTTTTTTATTTATTTATATAAGTTTATATATAACTTCTATTTGGATCGATAATAATCTTAAATAAACATTACAATATCTTTTTTCATTTTTTAAACATTATACTTCGCGTAATGCATCTCCGAAAACCCAAATTTGTGTTATTATAAAATAACAACAATTGGCCAAGAACAGCCAGACTTTGGGCGATAAATGGATATTAATTGCAGAACATTAATGTCCGCAATAGACAGCGACCAGCGTTTAACCAAATATGGCCCGTTGACAAATCCCTATAACTGGCCAATCGTTGGCTGCCGGATATCGGCCGATGATTGGGATTGTTTCCATTAACGGCAACTTTGTATGGGTTCTACAGGCATGCTAATTTCTATCTACAATTTAATTTCAAATTTGGATTAATCTCAAAATTAATTCATTTTTGTGTCAAAATATGAATTTCAATCTTAAATTCATTCTGAATCAGAATTTTTTTTGCACGGATATGCGAAACTGTAAAAATTACAGTATTTGTCTAAATGTAACAAGTATTAATTTAAATTAATACTAATCCTAATTTTTGGACTTGATTATTTTATTTAATTTGTCGTGATACCCTTTATTCTAAAAAAGAATAAAATAAAAAATCGATTCTCGCTACATGTTACAAATACTTCGAGTGCCTAAAGGAGTATCAATTTTTTGGAGCACTCTGATCTTCTTAAAATATTTCTTATGTCTCAATGTGGTTTTTCTTACGTCTTCTTTCCTCAACTTTTCTCTCATGTAATTGAACGAAATAAAATATTTTACGTAATCTATGCACTCAAATATCGAGAAATAGTATATTCTAGAATAAACAAGTGCAACAAACTGTTATATATATAAAGAGAGAGAGAGAAAGAGAGAGTTTTCGGACACTTCTATTCTCAGCACATGTTTTCAATGCTTACTTATACATACGTAGAGGGATGCCATCCCTTGTGTATCACATATGTCAAATATTCTTTAGGGAGATTTCACTCCTCGCTGTGTAGATCAGAATATATACGGAGAATGCGCATGTTTACATTTCAAACAATATTCTTCTATAAAATATCATCGATAGTACTATCAATCTCTATACTGAGATACATTTTTACATCTAATAAGTTCTTTTTTCCCATCTAATCCTAAATTAGGTTACTGACAATAATAAACAAATTTTTTATTTAAATACCATCAACTAATATTTATTTGACACAAATAAATTAATTTATTTGAGACAAAGATGTGGTTTATTCAGTATATTTATTTTAATAAAATAATCATTTGTTTATACATAGTTAACAAATCTATATTATTAAGAGAATAAGAAAAATTTTGTCTCCAGGATAGTCATATGATAGTCACTAATTCTGAAGTTGCGTAATATTAATATTTAACTGTTGATAATATATCTACTTTAAGCACTCCTAGTCCTGGTTAATAACAAATGAAACTAAAAAATGTAACTCAGCATATATAGTTGTGATTTATAATCATCTCTATTTTCTTTTTTAGTTATTAAGCTATCTTTAATTGTAATAATTCAAATATTAAGCTTTGGTTTATATAGAACCATAAATTAACTTAAATTCACACGGTCAAAATCTTCAACATTGTAAAAATTTAAGTAACCCTGTTATTAGTCCTTTGGGCTGTTGGGTTTATGTAATGGAAAAATAAAATAAAATATGATAAAATCGGTTTTTTTTTAAGTGAAATTTAGTGTCATTGCAAAAGTCTTGACTTGAATTTGTGCCTTTTCAAGGTTTCATATCAGTCTCCCCGATAGTCAATTTATGATAAGAAATATTTGGGCTGGATTCGAAAATCCTCTATCTCTAAATACATAATTAAGAATGACCTTGTATCTTGTGAACTATTGACATTTTTAAAGATATAAGCTCATCCCGATATTACACTGATCAAGAGCTTTCATTTGAGTACCCACATCAATTTTTCATATATTTTATATATTTATAAATATGAATATATGAAAAATATATCAAAAATGTATGTGGGTACTCAAATGAAAGCTCTTGATGACTGTAACATCGGGATGAGCTTATATCTTTGAAAATGTCAATAGTTAAGATAGTACAGTGCAATTTAACAAAAGTCATTATTTAATAAAGCAAAATGACCCCTATAGTTTACAAATCAGGCAGTCACATAGACTGCAAGGTTGCGAGTCTTTCTTTAATACTTTAAAATCATATATTTCAGTCAAATCAGATTTGTTAACTATAAACAAATGTGATATTTTAATCTTGGTAAAGAAATCATGCTTTGTAATATAGTAAATAATATCTGAGATATTTTTAGGGTTGTGAAAGCAATGAGGATGAGTTTATTTATACACTGATAAAAAAAATTGACTTGACTCAAGAGCCAAACTCTTGAACCAAGAATTCCATTTTAAAGAAAATGATTTTCTTGAGTCAAGAGAAAAAATTCTTGAAACAAGAAAATTTTCTTAGACCAAGAATTATTTCTTAGCTCAAGAATTTATTCTTTTGACTCAAGAAAATTGTTTTCTTCAAAATGGAATTCTTGGTTCAAGAGTTTGGCTCTTGAGTCAAGTCAATATTTTTATCAGTGTATAATTTCTATTAGAGTAATTTCTAATAAACTAAAATTATTAGGTAAGAGTTGGATTTTTATAGTTTTTTTTCCATTATTAAATTAATCTAAAATTTATGTATTTATTTAAAATTATTTAATTGTAAAAGGCGACGATGAAGGTATTAAAATTACGATAACTCAAATAGCGACAGTAGCGACTCAAACGTTTTATGATTTATTTAAAACGAGATTTGTTAACTATTAAAAAATTTTATTTGACTGAAATAAATAGACGTATTAAATTAAATAAACCAAAACAAAATAGTATTTTGTTAAAAGTAATCCATATTTAAATAAAACAAATTTGTTAATATTAAATACGTATTTTTAAGTAATGTCAAATAATTCTACGAATTTGAATCAAACAAAATAATATTTTATTGCGGTGAATTTCTACGTCTGGATGTTGTCAGCTTTACATAGAGATCTATAGAAACACAAATCCGAATATTATAACCATGAAAGTAGTAATAGGCTTAACAGCTCTATTTAATCCAAATAAGAGGTGCAGGGCGCAACAAACAATATTGAGACGTATGTGTACGAAGCGACCCTTGTGATTGTAATTGAATTTTGGTCAGTGCACCGATGTTCATTTGACATCGTTTAACATCATTACTATTAGGGTCTTAACATTGAAACCACAGCACTTCTGGTCATCTTATTGAATTAATCTTGTGTGTAGTAGATTTTTTTTGTTACTGCTTATACAAACCTTTTCATGAATTAAAGTGATGCCCACAGATATAAATGATTGTTACTGCCTTGGCCCATTTGTTGCTATAACTATACTCATTTGTTACCACAACATATTTTTCATTTATCCCGTCTTTTGTTATTTCAACAAAATCATTTTTATGCGTGTGAGCTTGTAGCTAAGTAATCCATAATTTTTACGCAACCTTCATAAATTGTGGAATTTTAATCCGTTATTTATAAATAATTATACGATAAAAAAAATTTTTTTTTAAACTCACAAGAAACACATAAAAAAACTGTCAGTTTTTTGAAAGATTCTGACAGTTAGTTTTTTTTTTTATAACTAAGAAACTGATACAAAACTGAAGAGAGCGTATGCAATCAATGTTAAGTATCTAATTTTTAATTGAATTCAACTCGGGATATAGGCGGTCAATCAACTTCAAATTTTAAGGGTAATTGTATCATAATATCCTTAATAAGTATACAAAAATTTAGAATTTTCTGACGGTATGCCTTAACCATAACAATAACTATCTTAATTCTGGTTTCAGCACTCGAAAAAATCTAATCTTTATCATTTTTTTACACAGAAACTATTATAGATATTAATATAAAATTTATTCATCTCAACAAATGCATTCTTGAATAATACAAAAAATATCTAAAATACTTTAATGACCAAAAAAAAATTTTTTTTATACGCCCTTGACTCTTGAGACCCACCTCGGATGCCATAAGGGCGTATAAAAAATTTTTTTTTTGGGAACCGACCTATTTTTATATGAAATGTGCAGAAATGCAAAAAAAAATTTTTGTTCAAACTAAAAATATTTTTTGGACTTAGAAAAAATAATAAAATTTTTATTATACGCCCTAATGGCAACCGAGTTGGGTCCCGGGAACCATAAGAGCGTATAAAATTTTTTTTAGCATTTCTCTACATTTCGGACAAAACTAAGTCGATTCCCGAAAAAAATTTTTTTTACGCCCTTATGGCTTTTTACCGGGACCTTTTGCTGGTAAACGCCCTTATGGCACCTGGAACGCGAAATATTAAAAGTAAAAACTTTGATTTGGCTATAGCTGATGCAATAACTACTACTATGTAGAATGCTCCCGAGCGGGGGTCAGTTGAGCCATTTGACGCATTTGCGTAAATTAATAATTTTAAAAAATTCTCATTATTTATTGTCTAATTTATGAATTGATAATGATAGTTGACTTAACAAACTACCTTTCTAAGAGAAAAAAAGTTAATATTTAGTTTTAATTTAATTATAAAAAAATTGCTAAACTTTTTTTGGCTCAATTGACCCCCTCCTTTCCTACTTCCACTCGAACATCCGCACACAAAAAATAAATTTCTTGCGCCAAGAAAATTTTAAGGAAAACAAAAATTATTTTGGAGCAAGGAGAAATTTTCTTGGCACAAGAAATTTATCTTGTCTCAAGAAACTTTGACTTCATTAAAGAAATTTTCAATTATCCTTGATATTTTCTTGAGCCAAGAAAATTTACACTCCAGTCAAGAATTTTTTTTTTCAGTGCGGGTAAACATCGTATAGTAATATAGTTACAGTGGTCCGATCATTCAGAAATTTTAACAAAATACTTTTAGATATTCGTATTTTCAAAAAATATTAAAAAAAATTTTTTTGAAAGCTTCAAACCAAAATGACCCCTTCAACAGTAAAAAATAACTATTACGTGTTGTAATGTTTTTTAATAAGTTACTTACAGGTTATTGTAAAAAAGAAAATTCAACAAGCTATGATTTTTTTTGCAATGGAAAAGCAAAAAAAAAATCTGTCCTGACAATAATGTAAAGATGAAAATGTGGGGAGCAGAAAATTAAAGAAGGGAGGATTAAATTACCCGGCACAAAACACATTATACCTCATCTTGATAGACTTTATTCTCGCGCAGTACCTCATCAAAGTTCAGAAAATTTTCTTTTCTTAAGTTACTACAGCGACGAGTTTAAGGTGTACTATAGTGAAAGTGTTTAAAATGACACACCATGAAATATGTATGTAATCCTTTGGGCCGTAAAATGGACAGCGCTATAAACTGAAACAAATAATAATAATCTAAGCAAGTGAAGTAAAAAGTGGAAAATTTTTCTTCATTGCGTCTAAAAAAATTTACATTAAATATTTAACAATTTTCGTGCTAATTTCGCATAAAAATAATGTCACATAAAAAATATAAAAATTTTTAACTCAGAAGATTTTTATGTGCAGATATATGAGTGGTTAATTTTTTTTTGCTTTTCTTTCTTGCTTAGAATTTACAATCACTTCTATAATCTGCTATAAATTTATTCAAACAAATTCTATAATTACTTTTTCAGTATTCCTCTGCACGTATTTTCTGCGAAAAGATTTATTACGTCAAACTTCAGACCCTTACCAATTTAATCAAGTTTGTTGTAGTGAATATATATGTTTATGTGTATATAAGAAAAAAAAATACAGTAAGAAAGATAAAATACTGATCTATTGCTTTCAAGAATTTCAACAAATTTAATTTTATTTATGCTCGATGCGCTATTGTAATAATTTTTAAATTTTTAATTAAAATTTAAGAAATTTTGTTCATCAAGTTTGCTGCAATTATTTGATGTATTTTGTGCAATAAGAATCTATTCTGGAAATTTTAAAGAAGTATTTGTTTGTCTCTCAGAATAATTCTCAAACAGTCTTGATAAATCTGGTTTGTAAGTCGGCAACAACTGTGTTAACCAGAGTAGCTAATGCGGGTGTTGGTCACCCAAGCGTAATCCTTAATAATAAGTTTAAATCCCCGACTAAAGAGTGTCCACAAGACCCTTCAATGTAGCAGGCAGCGATCGATAAGACAATTTTAGTTATTCAGAAAAATATTTTAGAATAGATTTATTTTAATTACTTATTTACATCTAGGTGTACATTAATCTATTATAAAAGTGTAAAAAAAAATGCTATTCGGCCTCACCCGAAATGGAAGGTAGATTTCATGTGATATGAAATTTTCTTTGTTTCTGTTATTTAAATTGTTAATTATAGATTTTCAATCTGCTATAACTTTTGAATGAATCAACCGATTATCACGCAGTTGACAACAGTCAATGCAGTTTTTTGAATTCTATGATGAATTTCAAACCGTAAATTGATCAGATAAAAAATTTCGGAATTTGTTTGAAAAAAATGTGTCTTTAATGAAATAGAATTTTTTCATAATGCTTGCAACTGGACAGTTGATGTTATGCATGATTTATACTTGGGCATTTGTCGGTACGACATGGTGAAAATTATAAAGCATTGCATTCGTAATAAATATTTCACTTTAAACCATTTAAATAATAGATTAAAATTTTTTGATTACTGTGAGGCTGATTGCGGGAACAAAATTTCAACAATTACTGAAAGTCATATAACGAACGAGTACTTAATTACTACTGCAGCAGAAATGTCTTATTTGGTCGCGTATTTTGGAATAATAATTGGTGATTTAATCCCACCAGATGATTTAGCGTGGCAATTGTATACTCACTTGTTTGATATAATAAGTATAGTTACATCTCCAATTATATCAGATGATGATATAATTTATCTCCGTGAATTGATAAAACATCATCACAAATTATATTTGGAAACATTTAAAGGTCAATTAACAGCTAAATTTCACAATTTAGTTCACTATCCAACGGTTATAAAAATTCTAGGACCACCAAAATTCTATTCATGTTCACTATTTGAAGCTTTTCATAAGAAATCTAAACATCATGCTCATGTTGTAAACTGCCGTATTAATATATTGTATACTCTCGCAAAAAAATTACAGCTGGACTTGTGTAATAAATTTATCCATGATAAAGGGTTTAAAAATGTTGTAGAGCTTGGAAAAGTTTTAGCATGTAATAAAACTAATAAGTTGCAGATAAATAATAATAATTTAAAAGCTTTTGAGTTCATTAAGATTAACAAAATTTTATATCGATCATCGTATGCTTTCTACGAATCTAATGATTCCGAAAATAATCCTGTATTTGGTATTATTACTACGATTTTATCTGACTACAAATATATTTATTTCTCTTATAAAAAATGTGTAACTATTGGGCTCAATAGTCATATTAAAGGGTATTTATTAACGTTACCGAAACAACATGACTCGGATTATTTTATTCAGATCGATTTTGGGAAATTTATCAAACCTTTAAAAACACACATACTCCCAAATGGCTTGTATGTAATTTCTCAGCGGAGTTTATTTTAAAATTTTCAATTTATGTATTACCTATAGGTTAAAAACTTGTTTAATTTTTAATTTTATATATGCCTCAAATAAAAAATTTTAACTTAATGTGATTCTGTTCTTTATAATACCTTATATTTTTACTAAAAATTATTTATTTTAATTATCTTGATTTATTTTGAGTAAAAAAGTAAGGTTACACGCTAAAATTGATTTTTTTAATACCAACAAACGATTTATTGAGTACCAATAAATCATCTAGTAAATACTACTAAATATTTATTTGATGGAACTGAATAGGCTTTAATAAATGATTTAGTAACTATTACTAAATATTTGGTTATGAAAGGTTTGTTACTAAATCATTTAGTATCTGTTACTAAATCTTATTAAATAGAACTAAATCCTTCTATCAGTGTATTATTAAGAGAAGAAAAATTTAACAGAATTATCATGAACCTCTCTGTACGCAATAATTCCGTAGTTCACTTATTTAGACACAGAAAAAAAATAGATTGAATCAAAAAAAAAAATTCATGAACTAAAATAATAATTTTGAAAAGTTTCGTTGTCTTGAATTAAGAAGAAAAATTCTGTAGTGAAAATTTCCTTGAATAGGTGAACATCACATCATAGTAAAGATAATTTTACATCAATTGCAGTGAAACTTGGAATTTTAACCTCTATAGAATGTATTGACCTTGTCGAAACGATAAAATTTCAGACTGATGCGATCGTTTTCTTTCTGAGGGCAGCAACTGTCGAATTTCGGTCCCCTGACATTAAAACTTCAAGTTTCGATACAAGTGATATGAAAAATTGAGCGGTAGCACGGAATAAAATAAAATACTATCTCGGACGAAAGCAATGACAGACTCAGTCTGAAAACGACTTGTTTCATTTCTTAACAAAATTCATGAAATTTAAAATTACAATTTTTGAAAAATTATTTCAATAAATAAAAAGAAACGGTTCAATGAATACCGATATTATACGTGTAAAGTCAAAAGTAGCGATTTTCAGTATTCAATAGTAAATATTTATTATTTACTATTCGGTAGTTGAAAGTATATTATTATTTCAGGTTGTAGATACACTTTGTACCACATAGTGAATATTGATGATTTGGTAGTAAAAATCACGACTTCAATTTTATAGAGAGTACTTCGAGGCATTTCAATCACCTGTTTCCCAACCAACTTCGTAACCGACACTCAAAGCCGTTTGATATTTTTACTGCAATCGGATTTTATCAACACTCTGAGATCAAAGTGTATTATTTTAACACACAATATATCGATACTGCCATTCTAATACATCGTATTCCACAAAATTTGACTTATTGACTTTTTTTGAAAAATAGAATCACATAAGGAAAAAAATAAACTGTAATATTCAATCGGATTTCGGTTAGTTTTTATAGTTTCAAACAGTAAAGCGGACATCGGGGTGGCGAAAATGTAAATATTACAGAACTTAATGTAGAAAGTATAAAAGCCACAATTTATAATTTAATATCCAAAATAAGTAATTATTAGTTGTCACTATAGTAAATAACGACTTTTTTATCTTTAAAAATTACAGTTTCAACCAGTAAAAATTGCCATTTCAATATATAGTCTATATTATGAAGAGAAGGGGAACTCAGATGAAAGAGAAGGGGGTCTTACTCTGGGAGAATTTAATATTTCAAACAGTAATAATTATACTTTTAAAATATACATTTTACCAGTCTAAGCAAGTCAATAATTACAGTTTGATTTTTAGCGTTGCGTTTAAAATTTACCATTTTACTTTGTAAATATTGACGTTGCTTGTATTAGAAATTTACTAACTTTATTCTATACTTTTTACATATCATAACATCATTTTTTAGGTACGAAATGATAAATATTAAAGTCTGAATTCTTAATTATTATACTTTAACATTTTAGACATTTACATGGCGAATATTACTGTTTGAAATAGTATTTTCTTCCATGTAAAGAGTAAATTGTAAGGTTTAAATTGTAAATGTTACAATGTGAATAGTAAAATCATGATTTTATTGTTTGAAGTGGTAACTTTTAGCAGTTGATCATTACTTATTATAAATCGACTGTTATTTATTACAGTTTACTTTTTTCCGTGCAACAATACTACACAGTAAAAAATTTTGCGTCAAAAAATGTTTATGTTAAATATTTAACACTTTTCTGTGTGAATTTCACATTTTTTTGTGTTAATTTAACACTTTCAAATTTACTAATTACATACGAATTTTTACGATAAAGTATCACATAAATTAGTTTTTACATTGTAAGAATTTATATATAATTAGTAAATTTTTAAATGTAAAATAATAGAACTTAAGATATTGACAGTAGGGTTCAGGATTACGATATTTATACACTGAAAAAAAAATTAATTTGAATCAAGAAAAAATTCTTGAATTAAATAAAGTTAACTTAAACCAAGAAAAATTTCTTACGCTACAAATCCAAGTGTTTTAAAAAAACACATAGTATTTCGTTCCTATCTTGAAGCATTGTAGTCACTTTCAAAACACTTCCACGTGTTTTAATTTCTTATGTTAAATGCCCATTTGTAGTCACTTTTAAAACACTTGGATTTACAGTGTAGTTAGAGAATTTTTAATTCAAATAATGAAGATAAAGGCAATGAAAAATATTGAGTAAAATCAACACAATTACTGTGTTAAGGTAGTTATGGTTCAATATTGTGAAAAAATTAGAGATTTATACGCGCCGCAAAAGTAAATGAGCTTGTAGCTAATTAATCCATAATTTTTACGGTCAACATAAAATTAGTTTTGAAATTCAACACACTTTGTGTTATTTTAACAAAAAATTATTATCACAGATCGTATTTACGCAAATACACAATATTTTTTATTGTGAAATTCTTTAACATTATTCACTTGATTCAAGTTAATTTTTTTTCTGTATACTGTAATTTTTAGTATAATTTTCTTCCATGTAAACCATCGCTTAATAAGTCGTGTACCTATTACCATAAAGTATGAAGTAAATAGCCTCTGTCAGAAAAGATTCCACCAATGTAGTCCATAGGGAGTTGTGTTTGGGCATTTCCTGGCATATTTTGAGCGTAAGGGATTTATTTGATTTTCAGAGAATTTTTCAACAGGAGCTTTGTTTGGGCACTTCCGCTGAAATTTCAAAATTTGGCCAGAAGTATCCAAACAAAGCTTCTGTAAAAAATTCTATGAGAATCAAATAAATCCCTTACGCTTAAAATATGTCAGGACATGCCTCAACACAACTCCTGTTAAAAGCGGAACTCAAAATTCCACTTTTGAGAGGTCCATCATCGAAGTTACATTTTGGAACACGCTAGTATAGTCTACTTGCACAGAAAAAAAAATTAACTTGAATCAAGTAAATAATTTTGAAGAATTTCATTTTCTAGATTTGAGTAGAAAAATTCTTAAACTAAGAAATTTTTATTGGTTTAAGTAAATTTGACTTTATTCAAGAATTTTTTGTCTTTATTCGAGACAATGGAACTCTTCAAAATTATTTTCTTGGTTCAATAATTTTTTTCTTGGTTTGAGTTAATTTTTTTTTCAGTTATAAAATTTAGAAGAAAATTCAAAATTTCCCAAAATATTATCTCATAGGTCCTTGTACCTCCACTAGCGAATAAAAATACTCTCCTAGATCGCTGGCTTCCGAAAAGGTATTAAATCTGAGAAAACAATCGTAGTGCATGCTTCAATGTCGACGGTCACCGCCGGAATGGCAGTCCCAGCAGCAGAGGACCACCGGCACCTTCTCCCATCGTCTTCTTTGAAAGTGGGCGTGAAGTAATGTAAAAATTGGGGATCTGGGATTGGTTAACCCTGGGGTTCTCAATTGGTCCACTTGTTAGCAGGCGGTGCCTTTCGGGAAACACGGTATGTGCAGTGGGTTCAGTTGATGCTGCGCAAGGTGATACACCACGCCTCCATCAGGACATTCCAACCCCGTGGGACTTGGTGCACGCTGTTCTAGCTGCCCGTGACACATTCGACAAGCGGCGCCGTAACGGGAAACAACGCGCGGCTAGGGACTTGGAAGAATCCTCACCTCACCTCCTGACCTAAGAGGAAATCACACACTCCACCCTCATCACTAGCACACATCGTTTACGTTAAAGATCGTGACGTTTCTCGGGTACCCATCTAACAACTCTCTGGTGGTAGTGAATTTAAATTTTCCGATCATATCAGACCTCTAGTCGAAATAAAACAAAACGTATTTATGGTTTAAGCTCAGTGATTTATCAGTTTATTGCTTTGTTGATTTTTCTTATTAATAAATTTTTTATTTTAATCGCGCATTGTTATTTTTGTTGTCGGCAACATTAACAACATCAATAAATTTAGTGCGAAAATAATGTGATGAGTAAACATCAAAATAATCCAACAATGATTTGCAAAACTTATTTTAAAATCGGAGTGAATAAAATCATTCAATTAATTTTTATTTAATTTTTATAAATAATTGAGGTGACGTGATTTAAGACAGAAAAACTTGGCAAGTGTGTTATCATCTTCGATGAACAGTAATAAATTTATTGTCTGTCTAAAAAATAGTTTTCAAGTGAAATAAAAGAAGTTGAAAGAAAAATTATTTTGAAGCAATAGATTAAAAGAAGTGGTTCTACGGCTTCATCACGCGTTCCGACGAGTGGAGCGGTCTCCTGCCCAGCTCCACTATTGTGGGTGCTGGGGGGTCACCATGGTTAGGCTTAGGAGCTGGTGGTGGCGCGGGCGCAACCACTGGAGGTGGCAGTCCTGTGGAGTTAGAAGGACACTGGGGAAGAAAATTGTACGGTGCAAGTGTTGCTCCACCGCCTCCGCCACCGCACCATCATCCACGAGCAGCACCGCTGGTATTTGCGCCACAAGATATGAGACAAATTCTCAAAGAAGAGCCCGTGCCACGTGCTTGGCCGCAACCTGCTCTTGCTGACAATGCATCGTAAGTTTTGTTGAAAAAAAAAAAAAAAATTTTTTTTAATGATTTATTCGCAGGAAAAATTTTTTTAAAAAGTAGAAGTTTATTTTTTGTTGAGGAAAAAATCGATGGACTTTTATTTTAATGAGTAAAAAAAGTTTGGCTTTTTTTGCAAATATTTTTGAGATAAAAAAAAATGCAAAAGAATTTTTAGTTTTAATCCGAGCAGTTTTTTATTGATTTTTTATTCTTGACTCAGAAATGATCAAGTCTGCGATTTTTTAAGATTTTTAAATCTTAAAATTTTGTAAATAATACACGAATTAATGATTAGGGAAAATTGATTAAGTTTTCTGAAGGAAATTGACTGCTCTACAAAAAAAGTATCTTACCATTTTTCGATAAATTGACTCCCTTAAAAGTTATTCGAGGTTAATTAAAATAGAATTTGTAGTAATTTAAAATTGTAAAGTTTTATGATAAGTAGATTTAGCATGAAATTCTTCCGACATAAATTGAATTTTATCGGGTATCCAATCTACGATACCCTCTGCAAATCAATACGAATTAAAAACAATTTGTAAATTACAGTACGGATGAAGTAAAATTGCCATAACTTTGATAATTAAACTCAATTATTTCAATGAAAAAGTTTGGAATTTAATGCTCAGAAGAGATAAGATTTATTCAACCAATTAAAATTCTTTAGAAAATCGAAATAGTTTTTAGAATAAATAATTAAATATTTTCTTAAATTTTATATTATTCAAGGAAAAATATTAATTTTCTCATATTTGTATTTATAAATCGTGAATTAATATTTTCATTTTTTATGAAGATATTTTTGATCTTTACGATTTTTTTTTTTTTCGAAAATTAAAAGAATATTCTATATAATAACCAAATTTTCCTACAGAAAATTCCTACCAAATTTGGAGTCGATAGGAGCTATAGTTTAGAAACGGGAATTTTTCATTGTTAACGCCTCCGCAACCCCCCTTGTGGGTGGAATTTCGTAAAGTCCGTTTTTAGCTGACCTCTACTCGGTGAAAAGAATATTCCTGCAAGAGCCCGTAGTGCGTAACCAAAAGATCCGGGTTCGATTCCTAGTCAGGGCTGTCAAAATTATATTTTCTGTTTTCTGAGTTAAAGTTAATCATAATGACTAAGCCGATATCTAACTAAAAATAGTGTAAGTAATTATCTATTGAGGTTCAATATTATAAATAATCTTACACAGAAAGAAAAAAAGTCTTGAGTCAAGCGTAAATTTTCTTAAATCAAGAAAATTTTAAGGAAGACTGAAAATTTCTTGAATCAAGTTAAAATTTCTTGAAAGAAGTTAAATTTTTTTAAGCCAAGAAAACTTCTTTTTGCTCCAAAATAACTTCAGTCTTCCTTATAATTTTCTTGGTTCAAGAAATTTTTTTTTATGTTTAGGTATAAGAACTTTAATTAAATAGGGGTGATGCTGTTTAAGTAAATTTTCCTAGTTCAGAAAACTACATTTTTTTTCTCAGTGCATAAATGGTGTCAGAAAAATGGAATTAAATGTACACTGACAGAAAAGTACATAGTTAGCTGAATTATAACGTCACAAGTATAAAAATATAGTTTTCTGAATTTTTTTTGTTATCTAATTAGTGACCGATTTCATATGAAAAATGAATTTTAAAATTTTTAGCAAAATTTTTTTTTTTTAAACATGGTGGTGTTAGCGTTATAACTCTCGAAAATGACAATCAATTGATACAAAACTGTTTTTTTTTTATTTATATAATCAACGTACAGAGCCAATATGAAAATTACGGATTAAATATTATTTTCTTGAACTATGCATTAGTTTAAGTAACTATTGATAAATAGTATTTTAGTAAATATTTTTCTACTATCGTGTTAAACAAAAAATTACTAGTTGACTGAAAGGTTATTGCGGACGATATCTCAGATAGCTTAACTAGAAGAGCCTTTAGAGCGTAACCAAAAGATCCGAGTTCGATTCCTGGTCCAGGCTGTCCGAATTATTTTTTCTGAGTTAAAGCTAATTAAAATGGCTATTAAGCCGATATTAAACTAAAAATAGTTTAAGTAACGATCTATTGGAGTTCAATATAATAAATAATTTTATCTATAAGAACTTCGATTGAATAGTGGTGATGATTAAGTAAATTTTCCTAGTTCAGTTGACCAAATTTTTCTCTCAGATTATTCTTACGACAATTACTCTCTATTCGTTCTGAAATTAGAAATTCAGTAGGAATAATTGTATATACATTTCATTTTTAAAATTATATCATTTTGGTATGTATTTTAATACCATAAAAAAAATATTGCACTTTAACGAGCTAATCTGTCGTCAGTTTTAAGTAAGCCAATTTTCATCTGATACGACATAAAGATCAACGTACTGAGCACATTTTCTAAAAAAAAAAAAACATAAAAATCAAAATTTACAATTATAATAAAGATTTATTTTTCATGAGGATGTCTCCTCATGTATAACCTGATATGGTCATACATAACCAGATCAATCTTTATCAGACCAAATTAGGTTATATCAACAAATTTTTTCCACTTTTGCTTCGTAGATCTAAAAATATTCCAGATAATTCATCTTAGTAATGTTTTCATAATTAACTTCTGAACTACTATGTCAATGAATTTGAAGTCACCAGCTAGCTCCTGCCCCTAAGAACTGTATCAAATGCCCGTAAGCCCGGTTAAAATCGCTTGATCCTTAGAAAAGTATATACAGTGGTGAAGAAGTGATTTTATAACGAATGTATTATAATGTATAAGAAACTTATTTATTGCATTAGGGTACATATACTCACTACAGTATATTTGTAGAGTTATGAATTTAAATAAGCCTTATCATAGCTGAATAATCGTATAATGTGTACATAGTGTTACGTTAATAGCTGTACTATAACGTAACTGTTGTACAATCATCGACGGTAGTATATGATTTTTTATGAAATTGGACAATGAAACCCGGCGTTTATCGTATCAACCGCAATATCGATAAACCCATAACGCCCAAATAGACCACAAGGGCATGAACAAATTTATTAAATGTTTCTATTTTTTTTATAGATCTAAACATTATATAATGT
Source organism: Cotesia vestalis (assembly GCA_000956155.1). NCBI lineage: Eukaryota > Metazoa > Arthropoda > Insecta > Hymenoptera > Braconidae > Cotesia > Cotesia vestalis. The sequence continues at coordinate 1,080 of JZSA01003553.1, read as the reverse complement.
GTGATACTGTGAGAATTTGACCGATAAAATATCTACACAGAAAAAAAAATTTTCTTGAATCAAGTAAATAATTTTGAAGAATTTCATCTTCTTGATTTGAGTAAAAAAATTCTTAAACTAAGAAATTATTCAGGGTCTAAGTAAATTTTACTTAGTTCAAGAATTTCTTGTCTTGATTCAAGAAAATGAAACTCTTCAAAATTATTTTCTTTGTTCAAGAATTTTTCTCTTGATTCAAGTTAATTTTTTTTTCAGTGTATAAGGTACCCGCGGGTTATAAAGCCTGTCGGATAATAAGGCCTAACTTAATAGTGATGTGGAATGACCGTCATTTTTTACTTCAGTCAAATCACGAGCAATTGACAAGCAAATTCTCGTCATTTTATTTCTAGTCAGTCAGAAATATTTTTGAACATTTATAACGAAAAATAACAAAAATTTTTCAAATTTTAATTAAATAACCATTAACAATAGTTTTTAACAATCTTCAGCTGTTAAGACACTTGTAAACTTTAATTTTTTTGTCAAATCGAGATATTTTAGGAAACAAACCCGCCTGGAACATCAAATTAGATGTGAATTGACCGTCAAAAAAATTTTTGGTCAATTTTTCGTGACTTACTAATTTTCTGTAATAATTATTATTTATTATTGAGTAACCAATACAATTTTTGAACCGCTAACTAATCGAAGTTTGAAATAAAAATTTTCTCATAAAATTTATTTATATGGCGGGAGTCGGCATTACTTTTAAAAAATGACCTACCCTCATTTTTCGAGTTGGTCAATTGACGTCAAATGACGAGCAATTGACAAGAATATTTTTGGCTTCACATTACGAGGGCTAAGTGATAGAAATGCTATTTAAAATAACAACTTTCGCTAAAGATTTCTCTAGTAGAAGCTTCTAGCACAAAAATGTCGCTACAAGTTTATAGAGTCCCGATACAACGTTCCTTATCTTCTACATTTCATCATCCGTCATATGCAGATTATTTTTTAATATCAATTGAAAAACGAAAAATAATTTTATTGAATACCGTCGCTAATTTTTTTTTTTTTTTTTTTTTCAAATAGACA
>JZSA01003552.1:0-16480 GCA_000956155.1 Cotesia vestalis | reverse complement strand
TGCACTGATAGAAGGATTTGTTTGTAGTTAAAAAGATTTGTTAATATTTAACAAATCATTTATTAGAAGCCATTTGTTAGTCCTTAACAAATATTTCTTAGTATTTAAAAATATTTAGTAATATTTAATAAATGAATATCAGATTTATTAAATACAAACAAATCATTTTAAATACTAAGAAATATTTGTTTAATACTAAAAAGTGGTCTCTAATAAATGATTTGTTAACTATTAACAAATATTTTTTTAAAACAAATAAATCCTTCTATCAGTGTAGAAAAAAACATACACAGAAAAAAAAAATGTTCTTGAATTAAGCATATAATTTTTAAGAGCTTAATATTCTTGATTTAGGTAGAAGCATCGTTTGGGGTCACTGTACCGTTTATGGCCATTTATTGTTCAAATAAACGATAGAAATGAGTTTATATTAATAAACCATTACAAACTCAATTTGTTTTAATATTAATTTTTTAAAACTCAACAAAAAACATGGTTATAATATTATAATTTTTTACAAATTAATTCAAATGTCAGCTGGCCAAAAACGGTACTTCTACCGTATTTTATTCTTGAGTAGAAAATTTTTTGATTTAAGGAAATTTTACTTGATTCAAGAATTTTTCTCTTGAATCAAGTTAATTTTTTTTCTGTGTAAATATGTTGAATTATTGTATCTGATTGAGGTAGTTCCTCCGTATTAGTGCGGTCAGAGAGTATTTACTATTGTCGGAAGGTTAATGAAAAAAATTTAGCTCTTGATAGAAATAAATTTCTTGTCTTGAGAAAATTTTTCTCTTGCTCCAAAAAATTAAATATAAAGATAGAAGTAAATTTTCATTAATATTTTTATTGATAAACATGTCAAATACACTGAAAAAAAAATTCTTGACTGGAGTGTAAATTTTCTTGGCTCAAGAAAATATCAAGGAAGATTGAAAATTTCTTGAATGAAGTCAAAGTTTCTTGAGACAAGATAAATTTTTTGAGCCAAGAAAATTTCTTCTTGCTCCAAAATAACTTTTGTTTTCCTTAAAATTTTCTTGGCGCAAGAAATTTCTTTTTTGTGTATAGTCACCTAATAATTTTTTGTTTAACATGATAGCATACGGAAAAAAGAAAAATTATACACAGAAAACAAGGTTCACTTGAGCCAAGAAAATATTTTTCTTCCTAATTATTTTCTTGAGCGAAAAAAAAATTTTTTTTTGACACAAGAAATTTCACTTATTCCAACAAAATTAATTCTCTTGTTTTAAGAAATATGTATCTTGATCCAAGAAAATTTATTTAAGTCAAGAAAATTTTCTTGTTTTGAGAAAATTCAGCCTATGGCTCCAAAAAATTTAATTCTTGATAGAAGTAAATTTTCTTGTCTTGAGAAAATTTTTCTCTTGCTCCAAAAAATTAAATATCTCGATAGAAGTAAATTTTCATTAATAATTTTAGTGATTAACATGTCAAATGGGAAGATCAAATAATATTAAATCATTTTTTTTATTCAATATGTATAATTGCACGCTAAAATAATATAAAATGGATATCAAATATTCGAGAGAAAAATTTTTTCCAGCTGAGAAAACTTTTTCCTCAGCTGAAGTAGGTGACGCTGGTTGCCCAAAGTATCTAAAAATCTTGATCAAATATAAAAATTTATTATATCAAGTATTTATAATAATTTGAATTAAGAAAAAATTACTTCCACCAAAAATAGAATTTAAAGAATAATTTTTACTTCGGCCAACACAACTTCGTTCTTCCTTCAGGTACCCGAAAATTTTCTTGGGACAAGAATTTTGTTCTCCAGTCAAGAAATTTTTTTTTCTGTGGGACTGAAAAAGTAGCGAGAGGTGATTTATTAATCTTACAAAAAATTACCATAATTTTGATAAACTTCATCAATATTTAGTCTAATAAAAAAAAGACAAAAAACTTTAACGACTTTAGGAAAATTTAATTTCAGAATATTAATATCTGAATAAAAGTTGGGTGATAAAAAAAATTCAGTAGAATGATGTATATTTAAAGTGTATATCTGCATGTACATATATGTATATATACATACGAATGTATAGATAATATATAGACAGGCGGTGTAAGCGGAGGAAAATAATCGGACGTCAAGAGTTATGGGGCGCGAACCAGCGGCCGGTTAATCAGCCACCGATAATTATCGACACGGGCAGTACATCACCACTGTCCCTAGCTTCACTACCCTTCGCTAACATTCCTCTCAGCCGTATGTGGTACCGGCCGCACATATAACACCTACCCCATTCTCGTGCTTTCGAAACCTGGATAGCAGTATAGCTGAATATAATCCTCGATCGCCGTACTATACCACCCAACGACACCCTCTATTTGTGCCTCCCCCCTCTCACAACCATCCTCACCGCCCCCTGCCGTGACAAATGCACCACCGATACCATCATTTATTTCGCAAATGTGCTGCAAAACTGCCGCTATTCATTTTCGAGCTAGTCGATTCAGTTTTCCGCTCGGAAGGTCCGATATCAGGTCGCACGAGCGAACTAAACGCGACGCATTGTGGCTTTGGTTTATTATCATTATGCAAAAGTATACACGATAATGTAATTTCTATCTTCAATCCAACATTTATATACATTATTTTTTTCACATCTATTTACATTATTCCAAAATTAATTATCATTACTTTTCTCTTTTTTATTTTGAATTACGTGCTATTGTTTATACACAATAAATGTATATTTTACAAATAATTGCATCAACTAATTACAAACTTGTAGTAATTTTTTTATCATTTACTAAAAAGTAATTTTAAAATGTTTAAATCATAAATCAGGTTAAAAAAATTGTAAAATAATTTACTGTCATTTAATTTATTGTAAAAAGAAACCCAGAAAAAAATTTCTTCTGATATGGCAATAAATGGCCTGGTATCGCAATATATGTCATATATAAAATAAATATAAGTAATCATTAATCTGAAAACTAATATCAGCTTCTAGAGAGTCAAAAAAAAATTTTTATTTTATAAACTAATACTTAAAAATTTAACTCTCTAATTAGGAGAATATTTAGCTATCATGCGCCATCTGTTGGAAGTTTTCAAAACTATCTTAATCAAAAATTTATATATGACCATATCAAACCTAATATGGGCTTATCAAATCAGATACACTCATATGCGGTCGAAGATAATTCATTTTCATATCTGGCAACATTTGGACGGGAAAAAACAAATTAATTTGATTTAAGTAGAAAAATTTTTGAAATAGGAAATTTTGAAAATTTTCTTGACTCAAAAATTTTTCTTTTGAATCAAGTTATTTTTTTTTTTACTGAAGATGTGAAAGAACATAGCAAAAATTATAAATAGATGCAAAGAGTCGTATCACAAAATTTTTTTCTGGCACATTTTTATGAGACAAAATTTTATGATTAAAAAAAATTATTAAATAATTTTTTTTTTAATAAGATACTAAAAGATTAAAAATTTTCAACTAATTTTTGATAGGTTGAGTTAGAACGTGATTGATTTATCATGAAATATCTCACACATATTTTTGATGATAATAATAATAAAAATAAAAATAATAATAATAATAAAAGTTAGAAAAGACACTGTTTTTTAAAAATTTTTTGTAATCAAAACGAAGATGCCCACTTATAATTTTCATGAGAAATAAAGGGTAGGAGCTCACGTTATACCATTACTCAAAGATGGCAGAAGAGTCCAGTAGCCTTAATCTCAGCACATGAGGCCTTAATGGGATTTTAAGGCGTCGAGACCACCTGAGCGCTACTGCTTCAGCAAACGACCTCGTTTATCTCTTTTTTTTTCTCCCTCTCTACATGCGCCGCGGGATCCCTCATACCTCATACATAAACGCACCATCTTATCTGTTATCTGGTGCTACGGATGACAACAATTATTTTATAAATGTTGTCCCATCCCTTTCCATCCTTCATTATTTTTGCTTACTTAATTTATTTATGATAAATGTATCATGATTCTAGGGTTGGCGTTGGACGAGCACATTTCGAGAAACAACCACCAAGCAATTTAAGGAAAAGTAATTTCTTTCATTTTGTTATCGCTCTTTACGATCGAAGTGGCCAGCCAATCGAAATTGAAAGAACTGCGTTCATCGGGTTTGTTGAGAAGGACCAGGTTAGTTTTATTTTTTTATCATCGTTATTATGATATTGTTAGGGCAGGAAAACATGCTAGTTATCAAAATGTGTCACCCTTGAGCTATCATTATAAATCTTAATCTTTAAAACTGTCAATGTTTCATTGTAAATAAATCTCTTGTTCCAATACCACCAACTACTACACTGATAGAAAAACAATCTTGATTCAAGAAACTTTTTTTGGCTTTTTTTTGAGTCATTAACTTACTTATTTCCAAGAAATAATTTTTTTTCGGTATAACAATTAAAGACTATTTAGTTTTTGAAATATACTTTGATGAATTATTTTAAGTTTCTTAAACGATAATGTTATTTTGGTTGAAAAACTAAATGTATCGATTGAACATAATATAGCTCTTAAGCCAAGAAAATTTAAATCGACAAGAAATTCTTAAAGCAAAATAATCATTTTTCTTCCAAAATAAATTCTTAGATCAAGAAAATATCTCTTGAGTCAACATAAATTTTCTATCAGCGTATTTATTTGACACAAATCTATGAATTTATTTGAGACAAAGATATGTTTTATTCAGTGTATTAATTTTAATTAAATAGTCGTTTGGTTGTAGTCGACAATCTATTTTATTAAGAGAATAAGAAAAATTTTGTCTCCAAGATCCTTACCAAATTTGCAGCTTTTTGAAGCTATATTTTAAAAATTAAGATTTTTTATTGTTAACATCCACCCCCGCGATCTTTATTGGAGGTGATTCGGTGTAAAATCCGTTCTTAGATCATTTTTGTATCACATGTAGACAACTTCTATTAAATTTGGAGTCTATACACGCAGAAAAAAATTTTGTTAAGATAATCTAAGATATGTTGTGGTAACAAATCAATTTGTTAACATAGGGATAATAAATCATATGTTAAAATAACAAAATTTAGGATATAACAAGTCATTGATATGTTATAACAACAAAACAGTTTTGTTAGTATGGCAAAATCTTTTAGTTGATTCGACAAAATCCTATAGTTGGTATAACAAATTATTTGTTGAAACAGCAAAATTGTTCTATTAAAGTAATAAAAAAAATTTGTTAGAGTAACAAAGAAAATTTGTTGTAGTAATGAAGAGAATTTGTAAGAATAACAATGAGAATTTGTTGAAATAACCCATTGAGTATCATCATACACAATCATTTTTGTGATAAGCTTTTGAGGATTTGGAAAATATTTTGGCAACAAATTAGTTTTGTTACTGTAATAAAATCACTTTGTTACAGCAACAAAGTCATTTTGTGACAGCAACAAAATGATTTTATTAGTGAAACAAATTGATTTTGTGATTGAACAAACTGGTTTATTAGTACAACTTGAAACATTTTGTTAATCCAACTAATATGGATTTGTTGCTATAACTATACTCATTTGTTACCACAACATATTTTTCATTTATCCCGTCTTTTGTTATTTCAACAAAATCATTTTTATGCGTGTAGGAGCTATAGCTTGGAAATTAAAAATTTTCATTGTTAATACCTACCCCCGCAACCCTCTGTGGGGTAAAATATCGTAAAATTCATTGATAGATTATTTCTACATCTCTTACAAAAGATTCCTACCAAATTTGAAGTCGATAGAAGCTATAGTTTAAAAACGGGAATTTTTCATTGTTAACGCCCCCGCAACCCGCCCTTGTAGATGAAATTTCGTAAAATCCGTTTTAAGCTGACCTCTACTCGGTGAAAAGAATATTCCTGTCAAATTTCGAGTCTCTAGGTCTTATAGTTCCAGAGATATCGTGATGAGAGACTATATCTATAGAAAGTCTCCTATATATAAATATAGATTTAACAATTTTCGTAGAAATAACACATATGTTAATATAATAAAAATAGTTTATAACTCTCACACAATCCCGATTAACAGAGTAAGGTGTTACACATCCAAATGATGATTATATGACTTATCAAAATATCAATCTACTAATTATTACAGTATCTTAATCCAACAATCTGACTGTTGACTTAATAATCGCAATTATGACATAAAATTAGTTATATTTACCAGACTGTTGCTCTGCATGTCAATCACGAGTGGTAATGAAAGGACGTGTGTAGGTTTATCTATTCTTATTGCTGTCCTTTACCTTTCTCGCTTTCTCTTGTGACTGTCTATCTCCATATATGTACGGATAATATAATTCACGTGGTTAGACAGTTGCATTGCGTGGCCTCCCTATTAATAAGGGTCATGCACCGCGGACATATATCAGTCCCTGCTTAGACTAAATAGACGCAATATATACACCCAATACTAAATTCGGTAGAAGATGAAACACATAAGTATCACCCCATCATCAGCATACAATATATATTAACATCCACATGCACATAAATGGATATATACACGTCGTTACATATAAATAAAGATATAAAGTACATCAAGATGAGTGATACATAAAAAGTTTGGAAAATCCAAAAGTGCACGCCTCAAAATTTCATTTTCTTTAATAAAATTGATTGAAATAAAATAAAAATACTTTCAAATCTTTTGCGCCCACACAGTAAAAAAATTCTCGTAAAATTTAACATAAAATTTTGTGTAGATGTTTTTTTTACATAAAATTTATGTTAATTCTACACAAACTGTTTGTATTGATAAAATCAACATAATTTTGTGTTAAAAGTAACACAAAAATATGTTAAAACTTTCATCGGCTGATTCTCGTATTTCTACACACTTAAATGTTAACCATAACATAAATAAAGTGTTGATTTTAACATTTTCTTTGTGTTACTCAGATCAGCTGTCAAATACGTGAGTTTTATTAATAATTCAAACATATGTACATAATCCCATGTATATTTAAATAGATTTTAATTTCTGAATAAAAGATAAATTGTTTTCCATAAATATAAAGTGAAAGAACTCAATAAATAATTCAAAAATTTTAAACAGTAATTAATTAATTTTAATCAATATTTGCTACCTTATTACAAGTCAGTGGCAATAGATGATTAGGATTAATGATGTTATTAATTTATTTATTGTGATTTAATTTATTTATTTATTTGTTTATTAATTTCTAATTATTAATATATAATTAACGAGTTTATTAATAATAATTAACACAGAATTATGTTGATTTTATCAATTCAAACAGTTTGTGTAGAATTAACATAAATTTCATGTAAAAAAATCATCTACACAAAATTTTATGTTAAATTTTACGAAAATTTTTTTTTTCCCCTCCAGGCGTAAAGCGTCAACTTTAGCCCCGCTGCGCTAAACGAAGTTTCCGCTTTACGCCTTCGTCGGGGAAAAAAATAGTATACACTCCTCGGGAAGTAAATAAGAAAGCCTCAGATCACATGTTTGTTGACCTCGGCTTCGCCTCGGCCAACAATTGCATGTGATCTGAGACATTTCTTACTTTTCTTCCCTAGGGGTGTAATATACTATTACTGTGCAGAAAAGAAAGGTACTGCGCATGTGTTAGTAGCAAGACTTAGTTTTGAATAATACTGAAGCGTATAAAAAAAAACGGGCTTGATTAGTTAAATTTTTCGGCAGTTATCGTACATTGAGAAAAAAAAGACTTTTATTAAGAAAATTTTCTTGATACAAGAATTTATGTTCTTGAAAATTTTCGAGAATATTTATTTTTAGCTCAAGAACTTGCTAAATTGATTGAAATAATTTTTACTTAATTTAAATGAAGCTGTTCTCTTGTTTATCTACTATCCAAAGATAAATATTGATGCTCTTCTCTTCAGAAATTAATAACTAATAATAATAGAATATTTAATCGTCATCGAGTTCCTTGAACCAAGAAAATGTTAATTGAATAAAAGTATTTTTTTTTCTCAGTGTGACCACGCCAATTTCCATACATACATCAGACACACGTACGTCCATGAATGATTTTTTTAAACATTTTTTTTTTATTTATTTAAAAAGCAAAATATCTTTTAAAAATGTCATATATGTTGAAACTAGTGTTTTTTTATGACATTTATGTGTAAATATTTTTCTACAAGTGCGATAGAAAATAAATAGAGAAAATTTTTGTTCAAAAAATCAATTGATTTTTGTAAGGCGAGAATAAAGCACCACCTCATTCACTTCGCTTATGAGGCGTGCAATATATACACAATATTAACACAAAATTTTTTGACTTAATGACACAAAATTTTTTATTGTGTAAGTGTAATTATTCTGTTATTAAAAATATTTTTTAAAATTATTTTTGTAGTGCATAAAAATTTTTTTTTAGATGTAAATACTTATAAGTTCACTTTTGTCCTTTAAAGAAAATTTATCGGTGCCAAATAAAAAATGCCTGCAATTTTTTTTTTTTGGGCTTTATTAAAAATTTGACCAGTCAACGTTTCAAGGGTTTCTGAGCATACAGTAAAAATGCATTACTAACTAGCAACTCCGTGGCATATGGTGCTATGCACGCACCACTCATTGTCAACCAACCCATAGTAATTATGCATTGCACGCCACAATACAATATAATGACGCGCGACTCTTACGAACGCATCAAGAAATTAATAATTATCACGAGATACATTACTATATTAAAGCAGACATACATATATATATATAAACGAGAGTAGTGGACATGTTATATACTACACCCTTAATAAATTTATTAATTAAATTAGATCATGATAATAAAACTTATTATTCCAAGGCATTTCAAGAAAATAGAAGTAAATTTATTTATTTAATTAAATTTTTTTTATATCAACATAAATAAGTAAATTATTCTTATTTATATAAAAAAATATAAGACTAATATTCTGATAATTGTATTTCTTTAAAAGATGTATTAAAATAATAAAAATTGAAATAAAATGTGTTTTAACTGAGATTAATTTTTTAATATTTAACTTTCAGGAATCTGAGGGACAGAAAACAAATAATGGAATTCAATATAGACTGCAATTGTTATACGCCAATGGTAAGTTGTCGCTCATTCTTAAATTAATATTTAGACTTAGCAACATTAAAGGGGGCGATGAATATAAAAAAAAACAACGATTTTTTTTTCATAAATCATTAGAATATCATCTCAAAAATATGCCTATAAATTTTCAAAAACCAAATTATCATTATTTATGTATTAAAAACTCATTGAAGTGCTTCGCCTTAACTCGGCGCTTGAGCGTGTGTCAAAATTTTAAACGCGTTTTTTTCGAAACGACTTTTTTGAAATTTGCGGGCGGAATAACTCAAAAAGTTCTTAACCGGTTCCAATGAAATTTTTTACACGTCTACTTTATAGTAATAGCTTCTAGTTAAACCTCTAGCATTCCATGATAATTTTCAAAAATTAACCCTTTTTACCAAAAAACCATCGAAAAAAGGGTAAAAAATCGAACTTTTTTTTCTGAGGTGTACCAATTTATGATTTTTTGACTTTTTTGAGTTTTTCATTGGTTTAACCAGAAGATATATATTTTATGAACACGTGCAAACTAATTTTTTTGATTTCCGATCACCGTACGAGAAGTGAGAACGCTCGCAAATTGATGTTTTTATCCGAGAGGGTCTCGGCAGATTCATTTTTACGTCGGCTATTTTGAAAAAAAAAAGTGAAAAAAAATTTTTTTCTGTACTTCAATATATGATAAACAACCCTATAAAATTTCAAAATGATTCATTCAATTTTTCCCAGTTAAAAAAATCCTCAGAAAACGGTGAAAATTAAGGCGTTTACATATATCGCCCCCCCCCCTTAGGAAAAAAATATAATTCTATGAACTGGGAAAATCTAGTTGAGTATCATCATCATTATTTAATTAAAGTGATTATACATAAAATTATTTATTATATTGAACCCTGATAGATTATTAATTTGAACTATTTTTAGTTAAATACCGGTTAAAAAATCATCTTGATTAACTTTAACTCAGAAAACAGAAAAAATAATTCGGACAGTTCTGACTGGGAATCGAACCCGGATCTTTTGGTTGTGCATCAAGGACTCTTTGAGTTAAGCTATCTGAGACATTGTCCGTAACAACTTTTCAAACACCTAATTATTTTTTATTTGACACGATAACAGAAAAATGAAAAAAGTTTGGAAAATCCAAAAGTGCAGAAAAAAATTTTTCGATCGTAAAGCACTCTCTGATGCTTCGCATCATGAGTCGTGCAAAATCGAAAAGCTAGAAAAAAAAAAAATTCAGAAAACTATATTTTTATACTTGTGACGTTTTAATTCAGTTAACTATGCATTTTTCTCAGAGTGTGATTGCCCGACGTTAATCACCGTATACATACAAAATAACCTCTCACATAAACTATATATAATTCTCTGAAGTTTTATCCGCAAGTTTTTACCAGATTTTGTTGTCATTCCAATAATCTGAGCTGACTGGAAATCAACAATTTAGGCAAGTTGAAAAGAAATGTTGGCCGGGCGTCCCGGGTGACGAAAATGCTGACACCTCGAGCAAAACATCCGGTGTGACTGCTATCGATCTATATGTTGGATACCACACACCATACCATGATGATAGTAAAAAAAAGACAGGGACAGTGATAGATAGAATCCGCGGCACACGCGAAAGAGTATATATAATGGAGTATGGTTGAAGAAGCGACGATGACGCTCACATTGGCATTTTTGGTGGACACGCGGGTCTCCGGAGCTGCTAAAAAGTTACAGAGTGATGCGATCAGATGAGTGCCCATCGAGCGGTGCTGATCACAGAACATCACCCAAACAGAGACATATTTTATGTCAATGGATGCTTGATGCTTGATTGCATGATGTGCTGCCGACGCGGCTACTCCAATCGTCGCTTTTGATTCTTCTTTATTTATCTTTGTATAAAAAGAGTCCCACTTGTGCCAGTGATGACAACACTTAGAGGACCCTTTCATTTTATTGCTCCGTTTATCCGTTTGTTAATTACTGATGTCCGAATGTTAAATAGGTTGTATGAAATAACGCCGATCATTTTTTACTTCTCACCAATTAGTTTAATGTTTTTCAAAATTAAGAAAATTTTTTTATTTTACAGAAAATATATTATAGACTTGTCAAAATTTTTTTAGGTAAATGTATCGATATCAGGGCTTGTGAGATAAGACATTTTCAGATCACGCGAATAGTTAGGGGAGAAGGGGGTCAATTGAACCAAACAAAGTTTAGTAATTTTTTACTCTTCGAATTAACTTTTAATAAATAATATATTAATTGTTACTTGGTAATATTACTGTTGCACCGTTTTAATGCACAGATATTATATTAAATAAATTAAAAATCAATTTAAAAATAATTTTCATTATAAATTCAGTTCATCAAATTGTTAGGTTATTTCCCTGAGTTTTTTCACGTAGAGTCAAGATGCGCGCGCATGTTCCATGCTCCTCCGAATGGTTCAATCGTCCCCGGGACTGCTGGTTCAATTGACCCCATATAATTTTATAACAATTAATAGTAAATAATAAATAAATAAACTATTATATCACTATGAACAATTTGAGGATTATAAAGTATAAGTACATACAACTACTACAATTCAAACTTTATCAATTAATTCAAAAATTTAAATATCATTAAACAATTTGTCATCAGTCGAAAAAAAAAGTTCACATGCTTAAAAATAAAAAAATCTCAATTTTTCAAAATTTATTAATCGCAATGATTTAAAATTTTGATCATATCTGAGTTTAACATATTAGAATCTAATTCTAAGAGCATGAAGCGTTTTTTCAATTTTTTCGAATTTTTAATTCGAATGGTTCAATTGACCCACTTCACCCCTATCAAAAATTATTTTTTGCTAAGTAAATTATTGTAAATTTGAAATCAATACAAAATAATTATTTATTATTATATAATATTCTATTATAAAAATTTTCTGTAAAATTTACTGTTAAATCAATGAAATATTATTATTCAATATTTTAGAAAAACTAGATTTTAATTTAATAAGATTAAATGTTCAATTAATCAATAAAATTTTATTAAAATGATAATTGCACAAAAGTGTTGTTAAAATTGATTAAAATTCAGCAACAACTGATTTCTAAAAAGTCTAATTTTTATACAGCTTACAAATCGCGAGCGATTGCAGCGCCGCCTTAAAGTCAATAGTTAATACCGTTACTTGAATTAATTTTTACTGGATAGCCCGGTAAATTTTTCAATGGTTTCAGTAAAAGCATTTTATTTTACCGTAATTTTTAATGTTAAACAGAGAAAAATGATTTATTATTTCATACCGATTCACTGCAGTACAAAATTAATAGTACTTTTCTGTAATTTTTGTGTATTGCATTTGTAAATAATTAAAAAAAAATTTTAATTAGATCATGAATTGCCTAAACATCTCTCAATCAGTGTAATTAAACAAAAAAAAATTATTGCTGATTAAAATTAGCTTGAAGATTGTTGCAAAAAGCTATTATATAAATTTTCAGATTTTTCTTAACACTGCAATCACTTTATTTTCATATCCTTGTCTTTATCGACCCTCACAATTTTCATATTTCTCAACAAGCTCAATTTATTTCCGTGCAATGAATCAGAAATATCTCGGCAAAATAGCGTAAAACTATATTTATATATTGAGGACAATGAAGAATCCTAAAAGAAAAAGAAAAATAAATGTATCGGGGTCTAATAATAACAAAATAAACAAAGATATACGTAGGGAGGATAAATGATAATGTTCTCGACAGTAAAAATAAACCTAAAAAAATTGGATAAAAGTGAAAAAGTATCGACGGGGACTAAAAAAGTATAAGATATTACTATCGAGGAGTGTGCAGTACAATAGGATTATTCCATTTCCTCGTTCTGTTTTTGACGAAAAGTGGTCCATTAGCATAACTAGGAGATATCTGTGGGTTTTTGGTGATGGTGAATGGATAAGTCAAGTGAGTGAATAATAATAACCACTAAAAGACTGAAGAATAAAGAGGGTGATAGAGAATATAAGAAGCGAGAGACAGACGAGTTAAAGGAAAAAGCGGATCTTCTTTTCAAGGATGATCGAGTTGATGCCGGCCTTAATCGGTCTTTTAGTATTGGTTTGTACTACTACTTTTGTTTCTATTATAACTTGATGTGTGTATCCTCGTCTCATCATTTTAAGCCTCGCTTTTACAATCATCTACACAGACAAGTACAAGTACAAAGACAGATAAACCAAAGAAACAACTACCTGTGGATGGATGGACGAACGACAGTCCGTGGAAGACGCTTTGCGAGGATATGGAGACCCAATGAGATGATCGAGACAAAAAGAGATCAAGCGCCAGATATGGAGAAACTTTGCCATCCCTCGAATACCACAGATCACTCCTTATTTATTATTTAATTACAGATTTATTGGTTGCAGCGAATGACGAGAGATTGGTGATATAAGATGACGTTCAACATCTACTTGAACAGGGAATACAACTAACTGATTCACGATTCACAAGACTCAAACGGAGATAACTTTTAGTTTAAATTTGCTTCCTAGTAGTTACTCCTAGTGTCTATACATATACATTAACTTCTCTGGAGAATTTATTACCATTATTATTATAAAAACTGTTTTTGTTACGTTAAGTCATTTAGGAATTTAAATTGGCTGTGACCACAAAGGACTCAATGCGTTTGTAACATGATATTCATTTTCATAGAGGAAATTTATTTTTGCACGACTCATGATGCTAAGCATCAGAGAGTGCTTTACGATCGAAAAATTTTTTTCCCCTCATTTTGGCGGCTATTTTTATTATTATAGTCTTGTTAGTTCACGGAATCAAGATATTTTGCATACTATTGTTGAGATAATTTAATGGAGATTAATTCCATACTTTTTAAAAATTGATTTACTGCAATAGAATTTGAAAAAAACACCAAAATAGGTCAAAAAATTTTCCTGTCCGTCATGTATGAAACCCCGGAAACACTGTAACTTGTGAAAAAATCCATTATTTGAGTTAAATTTTTTTTTTTTAAATTCTAATCGACGATTGTAGGTCACTGAATGCGAATGATTAATTAATTCAGTGTCGTTTAATTGCAATTATTAAAAAACGAAAACTACAAGACTGTATATCTATATATATTTCCATGTAAAATTAACATGGATGGTGATATATCTATATCTATAGATATTATGTACATTTTATTCCACCAGGGGCGCCTGTGCATCACTTTGCTAGTTATTTTAAAAATTTTTTTTTCTTTTTATATTTCATAATTAAATGAGCATTATGAGTCGTGCACTTTTGGATTTTCCAAACTTTTTTTAATTTTTATTTTCAAGGAAAGTTTTGATGGAAGAAAAATTCGAGAAAATATTTAAAAATTTTAAGCGGTAACATTTAATTCGCTAGAAAAATCTTGAAATACTTTCTCTTATGGCTATTCGTTGCAATGATAGAGCGTCTTGAAAAAAAACGTGATTCTGACAGAATTGACATACACAAAAGAAATGGATGGAGTGGACAGAGACAGTTAAGTTTCTTCTTTAAGGAAGAACCTGATTAGTTTTTTGCGTTCTAGAAGTTGCACTGGCCTGTAATTTTCTGATTCCGGCAGCGTTCTTTCTCAAATTTTGACAAGCATATTCGTTTTAAACAGTTCTAAATATGATAAGGCAGTTATATGTAACCATAAATTTTAAATTGAATCCCACGGTTTTTGAGTTATGTTCACAAAAAGTAGTTTTGTAATGATAAGGAACTTTACTGAAGTTCCTAATGAGAATGAGTGACCAATTTTATAGAAAAAATGAATTTTAAAAAATTTTTGTGATACTTCGTTTATAATCATAGTAGGTGTTAGCACTATAGCTCTCGAAAAAGACAATCAAATAATAAAATTCTTTTTTTCTTTGATTTGTATAATCAATGTACAGAGCCAATATGAAAATTATGGCTTAATTATTATTTGTTCTTGAAAGAACTGAGAGAAAAGTGCATAACTAGCTGGATTATTACGTTAAAAGTATAAAAATATAATTTTCAGAACTTTTTTTTTTGTAATTACTCGAACTCTGCATTATTTTAAGCAACTACTGATAAATAATTGCATGGACTATATTTTAAAATGTTTTTTTGTTATTGTGTCAAATAAAAAATAATTAACTGATTGAAAAGTTGTTATGGACAATGTCTCAGATAGCTTAACTCGAAGAGTCCTTGATGCATAACCAAAAGATCCGGGTTCGATTTCCAGTCAGGGCTGTCCGAATTATTTTTTCTTTTTTCTGAATTAAAGTTAATTAAGATGATTTTCAAGCCGATATTTAACTAAAAATAGTTTAAGTAACTATCTATCAGGGTTCAAAATAATAAATAATTTAAGGTAGGGGAGAAAGGGGTCAATTGAACCAAACAAAGTTTAGTAATTTTTTACTATTCGAATTAATACTAAATAATAATTTTTTTTTCTTGGAATGGTAGTTTATCATGTCTACTATCAAAGCGTTTTTTCAATTTTTTCGATTTTTTAATTCGAATAGTTCAATTGCTCCGTGGCTCAACTGACCCCCTACTACCCTACAAGAACTTCAATTGAGTTAAATAATGATGATGCTATTTAATTATATTTTTTTCTCAATGTAATTGTAAATAAAACATTCCAAGTGAATATTCTTACACTGAGAAAACAGTTTGTTTGACTCAATGCGCAGATTTATTTGAAATAAATCAAAAATATATATTTAATGTTAACAAATTTCTTTTATTTAAATGTATATTATTTTGAATCAAATGATACTTCGTTTTGATTTAGTTAATTGAATCGACTTATTTATTTCATTTAAATAAAGATTTGTTAATTATTAAGAAATCTAACTTTAAGTAAATTACGCCTGGTGCCCAATTAAATTAAATTTTTTTTTAATTGCACTTACAGTTTTTCGAATTTTTCACAAATGAAATTTAAAAAAAAATTTTTTGTAATAATTTTTTTAATAGAAAAAATTCTAAAAATTTTTAGATGTCGGCTAATTTTATTGTTATTGTTAATTTCAGTATAATTAATAATTCCAAAAGAATTGCCCATTTTACCCCAAACATTCGATATGTCTACTTTTACTACTTTCTTAATCTTAAACTAAAAACCATTGCTTTGAATATATTCAAACATACCATTTATTTATAATTAACAAATCTGATTAGGTTGAAGTATATAATTGTTAGCACTAAAGAAATATTTGTTAGCTATGAACAAATCTGGATTTCATTCAAATATACTATAAACTTTGTCTCAAATGAATCAATTTATTTGTATCAAATAAATATTTCTGGTGATATTTAAATAAGAGATTTATTTACAGTTAACGAGCCTCAATTCATTTAAATGAACTGTTTTCTCAGTGTA
>JZSA01003551.1:0-15611 GCA_000956155.1 Cotesia vestalis | reverse complement strand
ATATTATAACTTTGTCTCAAATCAATCAATTTATTTGTATCAAATAAATATTTCTGGTGATATTTAAATAAGTGATTTATTTACAGTTAACGAGCCTCAATTCATTTAAATGAACTGTTTTCTCAGTGTATGAAAGAAAATAATTAATTGTTCTAATGCAAAATATTTGTTTTCATTACAGGCCATAGACAAGAGCAGGATATTTTTGTGAGACTTATCGATTCGTCAACAAAACAGGTAACCTAAAAAGTTATTATAACCATTAAAAGTTATTACTTTGATTAGAATAATCTTTGTGTCATAGATTATTTAACAAGATAATGTAGGTAATATATAGTAAGTAAGCAGATGAGCTGTCTAATCGATGTTGTCGTTTGGTGAAGGTGATGCGTGAAGCATACGCGTTATCGCTGTAGGTACAAGCACTTAATTTTCCAGGGGGCTGATTTCTACCCTACTTTGTGTATAACGTCCTGAGTGTATGTAGGACGAGCAGTGACAGCAATACCCGTCTGTCTTGGGTATGTTATCTTTGCCACGTGGCGATTCTCTCACCCCTATTGGGCGTTCATTCGCGCGGGAACTGCGTGGTGTTATTCTAGAGAAGCGGAAGAAAAGACAAGTAGAGATATTTTATTTCGCCGAGTGTGATACTATCTAAAGAAGGATCATAACCTTTAGGCAGACGCCAATTATATCTGATGAATATGTATTTGCCTCTGATTCAAGGGTGAATATATATATTATTTATAACGATTATTATATGTATATATCTTAGGCAATCGATCAAAAAAAAGAATCTCGTTAGTATTATGGTTAGTCTGGACTATAATTTATTTATTTTTTTTTGAGATTTTTATTTTGATAAGAAAATCGTATTCAGAAAGTAATATAACAATTTTATTAAGTGTGTTTGATATAAAAAGTTCAATTGTAATCTATACACAGGAAAAAAAATTATTTGAATCAAGTAAATAATTTTGAAAGAGTTCATTTCTTGATTTGAATAGAAAAATTTTTAAATTAAGAGATTTTTCTTGATTCAAGAATTTTTGGTCTTGATTTAAGATAATTAAACTTTTCAAAATTATTTTCTTGGTTCAAGAATTTTTTATTTGATTCAAATCAATTTTTTTTTTTCTGTATACAAGAAAAAAAGTAGAAATTTTATTACACTTAGAAAAATTAAAAATTTTGTTCAAAAAAAAAATTTCTTAATTAATTTTTTTTTATTTGTTTGTTTTTTAAGTCGCATAAACTATTAAGGTTATGAGCGACTACGGTAGGGGAAAACTTTTGAGATTGGAACTCGTTGTATCTTTTTGAGCTCAGGAGAATAATACACTTGAATATTGAAAATATTCATTGGTGTACGCCGGACTCGAACCCGGTCCAATGCATTTTGGAAAGCAAGGGCCGGATCCGATAGGATACTGTGCGTCTTTTTTTTTTTTTTTTTATTTATTAAAAAGCAAAATGTCATAAATATTGAAACTAGTATTTTTTTTATGACAT
The DNA here is from genome assembly GCA_000956155.1 of Cotesia vestalis. Taxonomy (NCBI): domain Eukaryota; kingdom Metazoa; phylum Arthropoda; class Insecta; order Hymenoptera; family Braconidae; genus Cotesia; species Cotesia vestalis. The sequence continues at coordinate 14,096 of JZSA01003551.1, read as the reverse complement.
TTGTGTGTAAATATTATTTTACAAGTGCGATAGAAAAGAAATAGAGACAATTTTAGTTACAAAAATAACTTAATTTTTGTAAGACGAGAGTAGAGCACTTCCCTATCCGCTTCGCTTATCAGGCGTGCAATAATTATTTTCCATAGAAACACTGTATCAAAATGACCAATAAAAACAATGTTTAAATTATTATATCTCGACAAAAAAACGATAAAGTGCTACTTTTTTTTTATTCATTAATCAAAAAGAAATTTTTTATTCTGCTAATTTTTCCTTATGACTTTAAAAAAAATTTTTCTTAAAACCACAAGGGCGTGTATTAAAAAAATTTTGTTTTCGTTTTCTTCATAGATTTTCAAGTTTTTACTATTTTTATATTGATTGGAGCAAAAAAAAATTTTTTTATACTCCTTAAATCAGGAATAATTAAAATCTGAAGCTGTAATTTTTACAGTTTTCATCATGAAGCGCCACGTTGCATTATATACTGTAATTTTTATATTTTTCTTTTTTCTGTGATAGATAAAGGACAAACTTAACTCTAAAATTTGATTAAAAAAAAAAATTTAATGTTTATTAATTAAAAATTTCCGAACACTGGCCAAAAATTTTTTTTTGCGAGTAATATATTTTCGTGACTCAATACTCCAAAATTTAAATTAAACCCTTTCAGCTTAAATCCAGCCACGAAGAATACATACATCGTTATCAATTTCAGTTGATTACACTACTAATCCTCTTTAGCCTTGCATGGTCAGACACTTGCCCGTTGTCCGTCAAAATGATCTAAAGTGATTGACAGTGCAAGAAACTACCTCAAAATTAGACGTTTATTTCATGTGATTAAAATGAAATATATAAAAGACAATTATAAAATCTACAAAATTGTAAAGAAACTAGTTTGAAGCTAATTTATAGACTGCAGGTTATAAATCTCAATATAATTGGCTACTATAACTTCACTCGAAAAGAAATATACTTTAATCTCTTATCCACTTTTCGTATAATTTAAAAAAATTTAAATCTTGGCATCTATTTGAATCCTATAAAAATATTTTTTGCCACTTATGTAAAATAATGATAAAAATACGCTGTGGTAGTTTGCGTGAGAACTAAACGCGGTATCTTATAATGTTTATAAATGGAGTAACAGCAAATCAAATCGGTTGGCGAGATGATATGACTTTAATACTGAAATATTAGTATTTAACTATGGATATAGAAAATAATAACTTGAAGATAAGCTAATCCCAGGCAGATAAAAGATTAAAGAATAGAATAACAGAATAACTTCCTCCCTTTTTACAAGTTAGGGGAACCGTTGCTTGATACAGATGTACAGACGTGTGTGTGTGTGTGTGTGTGTGTGTTCGTTATTTAGCGCTCAATCCTATAATGTTACTCCCCTCTCTAAAACTAAAATAAGAAAATCCCCAAGAGAAGTTCCAAATCGATTTGCGATGGCAATCATTACTATATACATTCAAATTTAACTATCTTTTTATTCATCTTTCTATGCGCTCTCACTCTATTTTATAAGTATAATTCAACCTTACGTTGCTTGTACTCATTTTAATGCCTCACTCCTATTCGCACAATTTAAAATAGTAGTTCAAGTTGCGATTTACAGAAAACAGCTCTGTAACATGTGTAACAGAGTAATGTTTTATGTATTTCGATACTTAAGACCATGTAGCACAGGTGAATATTTAAATTTTGAACAAAATACTGGGATGCTTTTTGATCAAGTAATTATTGAATTAAAATTCTGGAAATCGGTTGACCATGCAGGTCAATCTTGGAACTTGCCGTTAAGTTTGAATTTAAAGCGCCTTAAAATGTATTTTTTTTTTTTTTTTTTGGTTAACATTTGAACTTTTCAAGCTCAAAGCACGGTTTTTTACATTTTGAGCTCTTCAAGTTCAAAATAGATTTATTGAACGACTATAACTTTTGAATGCGCCGTTTGATTTTCATTTTCAAAAACCCATTCAACGCAGTTTTTTGAGCACAAGAAAAATGTGTAAGTTCATATTGATTGGTTGAGAAATCTCGAAGATATTTTTAAAAAATACCGAAAAACAATATTTTGTGAATTTTTAAACAACTATAACTTTTGAATGCGTTGTTCAATTTTCATTTTCAAAAACATATTGAAGAAAGTTGCAATGTTAATTTTGCCTATTTGTGACTACTGCACAATAGCCTACACTGATATGTCAGATACTTCACTAAAAAAGATGCATTCAAAGCCTGCATCAGGTTCATCACTTTCGAAAATCGGACCAAAATCAATAATTTTCCTTCAGTGGAAAATTTTCAATTTTCTTAACGAGATATTAAAAATTATGAAACTTAGCAGGAGTATGTAAGCAATAGTCCTTCGTAAATCAATTCTTTTATTTTTTAATTTAATTATTGAAAAAAAATATCTAAATGATCGATAAATCGATGGTGTTCGCACGTAAAACTTTATCTCAGGACCCATAACATATTCAAGTGAATAAACTTTACTGATTTAATTTTTCAGTTATTCTTTATTCTACTTTAGATTACTTATAAGCCAGAATTTTCAAAATGTAGCTGGATTAGGGAAGAAAAGTAATTATCAACAAAAAATTTCATTCTATACTTTTATGTAGGCCGCAAAAAAGTGCCAAAAATGAATTATCTAGTTTTAAATAGTTTAAATAAAAATTCTATCTTTGTTATTACATAAATTCATAGTAGAATTTAATTTTGATTAAATAGCACAAAAAAATAAAAATTGCACTTGAAATATAAAATAATTATTAGTATTTCAGTGAATATAAATCTTATTTAAATTATCCATAAAAATATATAAAGTGTAATAATTTTTAACAGTTATCTGGACAAAAAAAATTTTTATGAAGACAATAATTATTCCGTACGAAAATTAAGAACAAATTGAATTAAAAAAAACTCAATCCAACTCTAAATAGACTATATTAAAAAAAAAAATCAAATATTTTGGTTTTAAGCTTACCGTAAATTCTACATTAGCTTTTTGACTTTAAATTGAAATTTAGAGTTTTTTAGCTCATATTTGGTCGTATATTTCCCCATAAAATTATCAGCCACATGTAGTGTTAATAATCTCCGACAGATAGCGCATGATCGTTGAATTTTCTCTTTACAGGAGAGTTAAGTAAGAAGTTTCACAATAAAAATGATTATTTATGTTGTTTTAATGAACTTCTAATTGTTGATTGTCCAAAATTATGAAAAAATATCAAAATAATTTTTTTACTATTATATATAGCTTAATATGGGCATACATCACAAAATCAGTTCATTACTAGCCATATAAAAAACTTTTTCATGTGTATGTATATTATCAAGCTTGAAATTAGCGGATACTCCCGGGATAGCCTGCAGGGTCAACCGTTTTCCAGATTTTCTTACTTAAGCTCAACCCCAGCTTGCCGATCAAGCAAATCACGGAAAAATCCGGTCCATAGCTTAAGGATGGAATCCATAAAAATCCGTCAGATAATAGATAAAATTTTTTTAGACTCTGAATAAGATTGCGAGGGTTTAATTGCAGCTTCTTAAAAATTCATATAATTTTTTTAGAAAAATCTTCTTTAATTTTAAGACTGTTAATTTTGCAGCAAAAAAAATTTTAGAAAATTTTGTACTTGTAGATTATGAAGGTAGTTAATTTAATTTATGAAGAAGGGAAAGTATGGGTTGCTAGTAAACTCTTGTTTTTAATTCACAGAGCAATTCCCGTGGGAATTTAGTTGACGATTGGAAGCCTCAACTCTTATAGATGCTTTGGGAGTCAAAAAGAGCGTAGATGAGAAGTAAATTCCATTGAGAGCACATGCTCTCTTAGGGCTTAAAGCAATAACTCACACTCTCATACCCCAGCGTCTTATTCATTTAGTTCTCATATTTATATACCTTTGGCTGTTATCAGTGATAATCTAAATGATTATAATTATAATTATATTTACATCGCGGTGAATAATTTAAAAAAATTAGTGTTAAATAAAACTAGTGTAAAAGATAAAAAATATTTACAACAGATTGTATCATGTTCAGTCCATAAAAATTTATTCCGATTCGCGGAAATGATATTAGGCAAACTGGCCCACGTACTCGTAGCAGTCGTTTCGTTGTTTATACGGAGTAAAAGTAATTACCTAAAATTGTTTGTAAGTACTCTTGGAATGAGAAAAACAAATAAAAAGAGAATGAGAGATTAACACATTATATTGTCGATGTTACTGCTGCCTCGCTTTATAATGGACTCTTGGATAAACAGAATTGCATGTCGTGATGCTCGCCTGAATATATACATACAAGTCTCGACGACACATGTGTTTAACGAACTATTACTTCGCGTATCTCACGTAATATAACATGACATTACTTCTCTGTTATTATTATTTAATATACTTACATAAACTCACTCTATAAATTAGGGATGAGCCAAAAAACAAAAAATGTTGTTTGAGGTATTTGAAACTTTGTTAGTTCGTAAATAGTAATTGTAATCGTATGATCGAAATTTGTAAGGGTGCACTGAAAAAAAAAAAGTATTGTTTCTATCGGTATACAAAGTATTATTGAGGGAGTTTTTTTCATGGTAAAATTACGTATTGTGATCATTAAAATACCAGTATAGTTTTCAGAGCAATACCAAGTTTAATTTGAGATCTGTACTCTAAGCAGTAATGCAATAGTAAATTTTGAGTTTTCCCGCATATGTTGCCTTGTTTATATTTATGTCCACGGTATTTATAATATACTAGAAGTTTAAATAGTGCTTTAATTGTAACCAATAATGAATTGTGGCCTGTTTTTTGCGAGTTTCGACCTGGGAGTAACTTCAAACTTTTATGTATTTTAATTTAGAGGATGAGGTAAAAAGCTCTTATCATTGTCAGGCCCTCACTATTGACACCCTATTTAATTTTATTATTTCATTATTAAAATCTGTTGATACTTAAGGACGTTCATAAACAAGAAAAAGACACCAATAGGTTATGGCTATTGGTTTCTTTCTCACGCACTATAGCTGCCTCTCTTTATAGAATATCGCTCACTTACTTCCACTCACGAAAAATATCGAAAGTCACTAACTTCAAACACTTTTTATAAAAAAATAAATACCGCTTGTTTATGTATTTTTTTGATAAAAAATACTTGAAATATCTTCAATTAATGATTCTCAGTTTTTTAAAACAATCCTAATTTGAGTACGATTGATATTTAATAAAACGTTCGCTTGAACGTCGGTCAGCATAGGGTTTGCATGTAAAATATACAAATTTTGAATGCTAATATTTCAAAATTTAGTGCCGCGAGGACTATTTAAAAAAATTTCTGCGTATAAAGGATACTTCTAAAAATTAATTTTCATAACAAATTCAAGAACCAAATTTCAAAAATCTGCTCTCAGAATTTTTTTTTTTGGCGTCTTAAAAAAGTCTTGGATTGTGTCATGTATAAGATCTCAAACAAACGACAATTATAAGACGATTTTTTTTACACGGGTATTTACCGCTAAAAATTCCATTTTTTCAAGTAGACCAAAACTGCTTATACGTTTGTAATTTCTTAACAATATCGTCAAGAAAGACTTTATTTTTAAATCCAGATTTCTCAATGTTTTTTTTTATAATTGCATTGTTTAAAATTATTTTGAATTATTTATAGTCTAAATAACCATACAATCATGTATTTTACTTTATTGAGTTAAAATTAATTTTAAAATAGCGGATGTCAATGATAGGGACAAAAAAATTAACTTGCGTCAACTAACGACATAAGCCATAATGTAAGGTAACCTGACCCCTTTAACATACATATCGACGTATGAATGTTAACATACTGCCATGTGATTTCATAAGATTTAAAGTATTTAAGACTAGAAAAAATTGCTAAAAAAACCCGGTAAATAATAAAAAAAAAAGCTACACAGAAAAAAAAATGTTCTTGAATCAAGTATATATTTTTAAAGAGCTCAATATTCTTGATTTGAGTAGAAAAATTCTTGATTTAAGGAAATTTTTCTTGATTTAAGGAAATTTTACTTAATCCAAGAATTTTTCTTCTTGATTCAAGACAATTACCCTCTTCAAAATTATATTCATGGTTCAAGAATTTTTCTCTTGAATCAAGTTAATTTTTTTTTCTGTGTAGGTCTTAAACGAATTTTAAAATAATAAAAATTATTGATAGTAATATGAAAAAATCGCAGGTAGTTGGAATAAATAAATGACAAATTAAACAATCATGTTATTGTTATTATTTTTTGGCAATGATTTTTTATTGTTATTATTGCTTGGCAATGATTGGACATACCAAGTTTTTTTTTCTCAGCATAAGAAATATTGAGTGGAGAAATACTTTTTTTTTTTTTTAGTGCATAAATCATAAAACATGAAAAATTACCAAAATTTTGTTTCATGATTTATGACTAATCTTGTAACACTATTTTTATTTCTAAAACAATGGAAATATTCATAGTACTAGTATGAAAGTTAACGATAATCTTTTTTAAATGTATGCACAAGGCCCGTAATTCCCCTGGCCGGTCACTACTCCGGTAATCCACCACGTAGCATTTATATCAACTTCCTCTCCATTTATAAATACATGTACACAAGTCTACACAATGTGTCGTCATTAAATAAAAATCAATCAGAAGATTGTGAAGGAGGCTTAACGGATTTACTTCTACCACTCAGAGCTTAGTCTATACTTCATCCTAGTACAAGGGGGTGATGCAAGCATCATATCATTTTCCGTTCCTCTTTTTTATTCTAATTGGCTCTATAGAGTTATTTACTCTTTATTTACTTGGAAGTAATCATTTTTTCTTTTTCCTTACTAGTATTATTATTATTATCATTATTATCACTCTTTAAAAATATTTTTTTTTGTCTCATTTCAGGCAATCATGTATGAAGGTCAGGATAAAAACCCGGAAATGTGCAGAGTTCTACTTACCCATGAAGTTATGTGCAGGTGTGTAAATTTGTATAAAAATATTCTAGAACAAGTACAATAGCGTTTATTATTGCTAGATGCTTAAACAAATTTTTTTATATAATTTTTAATCCTAGTTACATACAAATTTTCCTTAATCCTGCATTAGTGACCTCTTCTGTCACCATTATAATTTTACTGAGAAATTTTTTTTATAGAAAAAAATTCTCTGTGAAAATTAATTTTGCCGTACAAAAATAAAAAAAATTTTTTATATAGAAAAAAATTTTCTGTGAAAATTAATTTTGCTGTACAAAAATAAAAAAAAATGTTTTTATCTAAAAAAAATTTTCTGTGAAAATTAATTTTGCTGTACAAAAATAAAAAAAAATGTTTTTATCTAAAAAAAATTTTCTGTGAAAATTAATTTTGCTGTACAAAAATAAAAAAAAATGTTTTTATCTAAAAAAAATTTTCTGTGAAAATTAATTTTGCTGTACAAAAATAAAAAAAAATGTTTTTATCTAAAAAAAATTTTCTGTGAAAATTAATTTTGCTGTACAAAAATAAAAAAAAATGTTTTTATCTAAAAAAAATTTTCTGTGAAAATTAATTTTGCCGTACAAAAAAAAAACTTTTTTTTACATATAAGAAAATTTTTTGTGAAAATTAATTTTGCCATACAAAAATAAAAAAAAATTTTCCGTGAAAATTAATTTTGCTGTACAAAAATAAAAAAAAATGTTTTTATCTAAAAAAAATTTTCTGTGAAAATTAATTTTGCCGTACAAAAAAAAAACTTTTTTTTACATATAAGAAAATTTTTTGTGAAAATTAATTTTGCCATACAAAAATAAAAAAAAATTTTCCGTGAAAATTAATTTTGCTGTACAAAAATAAAAAAAAATGTTTTTATCTAAAAAAAATTTTCTGTGAAAATTAATTTTGCCGTACAAAAAAAAAACTTTTTTTTACATATAAGAAAATTTTTTGTGAAAATTAATTTTGCCGTACAAAAATAAAAAAAAATTTTTTTTCCTGCGTGTAAATGTACATGAAAAAACTCTTATATCAAGTGATAGAATTCTATAGTATCGAAGTATAAAAATACTTGGTACAAGATTAATGCATCTATGTCAGTCATATACATCACATACGTAAATATGAATATGCGTAGATATGCTGCTTACGCACAGTGCAAGTGAGTTGAATCACTTTAGCCCATGGGACGTTGCCCTGAGCCCTTATCTCTGTCACCCTATTGCGTAACTATCCCTTTTCTACTACATCGTTACTAAAAATCCCATGGGCTGGCTCAATCTAGTCAAGAGAAGGTGCAAGGTTTTTAGCTTTAGCCTCAAAACTTTTGCTTTAAGTTCATAGCATGAGAATACTATTATTATTATCTTAAAAGTTCATCCCAAACAATTAACTTTTTATTTATCGTTATGTGAATAATTTCATAATATATCAGAAAAATGAATAAATTGAATCATTGAAATTTAACTTTTTGAATGTCTTGCTGTACTCATTTATTATTATTATTTTAATAATTATTATAACGATTAATTTCCAGTCGGTGCTGTGACAAAAAAAGTTGCGGTAATCGAAATGAAACACCAAGTGATCCCGTTATCATCGACCGGTGAGTTAATTTTTAATTAATTTTTACAAATTGAAAGTACAGATGTCTAAAGAGCATTTAACGTTAAATTGTTCATTTTCTGACTTAATCTTGTTCAATTAACCCATACAATTATTTTTATTCAGCTCCGAAGATATATGTTTTTTCATAAATTGTTGAACTTCAATCCGTTATTTATAAATTATTAGACGGTCGCAAATTAAAAAAAAAATTTTTTTAAACTCACAACAAATACATTAAAAGACTGTCAGTTTTTTTTTTTTATAACTGAGAAACTCGTACAGAACTGCAGAGAGCGTATGCAATCAACGTTAAAAATCCAATTTTTAATTGAATTCATCTCGGGCTATAGGTAGTCAATCGACTTCAAATTTTAAGGTAATTGTACACAGAAAAAAAAAATTCTTGAATCGGGAAAATTATAAGAAAGACGGAAGTTATTTTGGAGCAAGAAGAAATTTTCTGAGCTTAAAAAAATTTAACTTGGTTCAAGAAACTTTAACTTCATTCGAGAAATTTCCAGTCTTCCTTAAAATTTTCTAGACTTAAGAAAATTTACGCTCGACTCAAGACTTTATTTCTTTCTGTGTATCATCATGTCCTTAATAAGTATACAACAATTTAGAATTTTCTGAGGGTATGCCTTATCCATAACAACTGCCTTGAGCGTGAATTTATACTTTTTACTACTGAAATAGTGAAAATTTCTGAGAGTACATGTGACCAATATGTGAATTAATTTAGACTTTACACAGAAAAAAAAATGTTCTTGAATCAAGTATATAATTTTGAAGAACTTAATCTTCTTGATTTGAGAAGAAAAATTCTTGAACTAATAAATTTTTCTTGATTTAAGAAAATTTTACTTGATTCAAGAATTTTTCCTCTTGATTCAAAACAATTACCTCCTTCAAAATTATTTTCTTGGTTTAAGAATTTTTCTTTCAAATGATGTTAATTTTTTTTTTTTTAGTGTATAAAAAAGAAAAATCAGAGACTTATTTAGAAAATTAACTCATTCAAACGTTGTTTAGTAAAGTACTACAACATATAACAATTTTAGCAAAATTAAAAAGGGTCGGGCTTGAAAGTGGTCGATTTGGTGTGGAATACCTCCCATCTATGTATATATTTATACATGTATACATCCATGTATATATATATATATATATATATATATATATATATATATATATATATATATATATATATATATAAAAGAGCAGTGAATATTGGGTGAGTTTGATATCTGAATAGTCTATATAGAATGTTTTAAGATAAGAGAAACGGTAGGAACAAGTTTCCCATGGGACCTCAGATGAGATGGTCTTCACGAAGACGCGACTCGTGCACAGTGATCCTCAACCAATAAATATCATGCCTATTCTTATTGTTCTCCTTGCCAAATATGTCTACATTTATCATAGGAAGGTTGAGCATAATAAAACACTAAAATTTCTGTCAACATTGTTTTTTTTTCTTTTTTATTTTTTTATGCGCTGAAAGTATATTTTATAATTGTTTTCTATTGGTAAAATTTTCAATTTTGATCGTTTCATCAAATTTTGGTTTTTTTTTTTTTTATAAAAAATTTTTTTATTGGAAAATTTATTTTCTTTTTCAAGAATTAAAAAAAAATTTTTTTTCAAAAGATATAAATAATTAATTACTAAAAAAAAATAATTTTCATAGTCTTGACATCGATATTGACCCAATATTTTGCAAAATAGCAATAAAATAATTAAAAAAAAAAATAAAAATATGTTAAATTAAAAACGAATTGTTAGAAAAAAAAATTTTCAATTAAGAAATTGATATTAAGAATCGCTAAAAAATAATATGTACATTGGCCACATCATTGTATACATACAATGCAACTAAAATTAGTTCTGTAATAGCGGTCACGTGTCATATAACCACCAGAAGAATAGCTCTCTTCAACCGTTATTATTTTGTGGATTATTAATCTCATATTGAAATTGTATCTTGATGTTTATTTTTCCTTTATTAGTTCTCACAGTATTACTTTGATTGCATTGTTTACAATATTGTTTATAGTGTTTCCCATAGTAAAAATTTAAGCATAATAAACGGTATGAAATACGATACATTTAATTTAAATATGAATGCTTAAAAAATTTTGTTATTATAAATTTATATCTTTTAGAAAAATTTAATTTTGATTAAACAAGATTAAATATTTAATTGCTTTTTTGGCTAAGATTTTCTTTCAAGTTTTTTCACAAACACACGGATGTCCAGGAGAGATTATTTTAATTTTTTAGATTTTTTTTTTTTTTTTAGTTAATTTGCTACCCAGGCTAATACAACAATTTTTTTCTCTAATTTTTCGTAATTAATTCGGGCTCTAATTCGTGCCGTCCGAATTATTTTTTCAGTCAAATTTATCTTTAACAAGGGGTTGGAGTGACAAAGACAATTCGTTAAAGTAACAAAGAGAATTTGTAAGAATAACAATGACAATTTCCTGGAATAACAAATATATTTGTTACAGTAAATTTTATTAGAATCCATTTAAAAAGCAACAAATTAGTTTTGTTATTGCAACAAAATCATTTTGTGATAGCACCAAAATGATTTTGTTAGACCAACAAATTGATCTTGCGATTTAACAAATTGGTTTGTTACACTGAGAGAAAATTTTATTTAATAGTAATAAAATTTTATTACTATTTAATAAAACGTTTATTACTATTTAATAAAACGTTTATTTGGCTAATAAAGAGGAAGGGGAAATAAACAAGTAGGTTAGGTTAGGATGTCTCGTTGGAACATCTTTATACTATTTATTTATTAAAAGATTTTGCATTGAAAATATATTTGAATATATTATAATTAATTGATAAATATTAATTTTTTTTTTTAAATTATTTGTTTTAATGACTTAATATTCGTATAAAAAACACATATTAGTATTTAAGAAAATTTTATTGAATACTAATAAAATTTTATTAAATACTAATAAAATTTTATTCATATGGAATATAATTTTATTACTATTAACTAAGTTTTCTTTTTAAGTCCAAATAAACTTTTTTATTACTATTAAATAAAATTTTCTCTCAGTGTAGTACAACTTGAAAAATTTTGTTAATCCAACTAATGGATTTGTTGCTATAATTATAATCATTTGTTACCACAACATATTTTTCATTTATCCCGTCTTTTGTTATTTCAACAAAGTCGTTTTCATGTGTGTACAGTTGTTGTTGCCACTACCGCAATTTATTTTCCGTGTGTGTATAAGTTAAGTCTATTAATATTCTGTTAATATTGTAACAAATTGCACAAAGGTAATAATAACAAATAATGGCAATATACAAAATCAGAGTTACGAGTGCATTATAAAATAAAAAAGTGTATTTTTAATGGAATATTAATCACCACTGTTAAATTAAAACGAAATGTTAATCTATAAATCACCTATTTGAAAATTAGCTGCCTCGCCCATTATCACTAACAATAGCGGTAGCAATTGCTGCAAAATGTCATAATCAATATATTAATTACTTGATCCCCAATTTACATAGTCATCAAACCTTGGTTGTTATTTGTACTGTCTTGCGCTGTGTAATTAACACTAAGTTTGTTTGAAAAGCTACAACCGGTTGTTGTTTGAATAAAAATTTTTTTTATTTCGCTTTGGTATTAATGAAAAAAAAAAAAAAAATTAAGCCAATTTTAAAATGATCAAAGATGTATTTTAACCATAAGCTTGTCCAAAGGTAAGATACTTAAAAAATCTCTGCTCCAAATCAAAGTTCTTCATTTTAGCCCAATATTTTCAGTGCGTAGAACCACACAATATAATTGAGCAAGGGGACTATTGTAAAACTCGGAGTGGGCGACAATAGGGTATCAATGGCACTTTGATTGAGACGGCCTTCGTTGATTATGACATGCTTACTCAACTGTACTAAAAGAACAAACATAAATACCACGGACTAACGGCACCTGAAAAGTCCCCACAGCCACAGAAACGACAACAAATAATGGATAAACAAGTATAATGTAACCCTCATATTTTCACTCATTTTTTGTTCTCTGCGATTCCCTTTTAAATGTTAGAATGGTATTAAAAAGTAAAGCTGTAATTTGTAATTTTGTCAGAAAGAGAAATAAAAATGAAAATTTATGGTGGCACGTGTAAGTATCCGCAATAAAATGAATAAATTTTTATTTGCAATCACAAAGATTTGATGAGAAAACGGTGTATCGGTAAAATGGCCTTAATATCGAAATAAACACAGAAAAAAAAAATTTACTTGAATCAAGTAAATAATTTTGAAGAATTTCATTTTCTTGGTTTGAGTAAAAAAATTCTTGAACTAAAGAATTTTTCTTGGTTTAAGTAAATTTTACTTAATTCAAGAAATTTTTATCTTGATTCAAGACACTGAAACTTTTCAAAATTATTTTCTTGGTTCAAGAATTTTTCTCTTGATTCAAGTTAATTTTTTTTTTCAGTAAAACTATTTTTTTTTATTTGGTTTTTATTTTCTTGAAAAAAATATATATTTCCTCGATATTTCCACTTACAATATTTCTTATTCTGAGAAAAAAACTTCAGATTGCTCCACTAACAATACGTTGTAATTTTAGTTAAAAAATCTTATATTGATATATATAACTTACACACAAAAAATAAATTTCTTGCGCCAAGAAAATTTTAAGGAAAACAAAATTTATTTTGGAGCAAGAAGAAATTTTCTTGGCTCAAGAAATTTATCTTGTCTCAAGAAACTTTGACTTCATTCAAGAAATTTTCAATTTTCCTTGATATTTTCTTGAGCCAAGAAAATTTACACTCCAGTCAAGAATTTTTTTTTTCAGTGTACATGTTACAATTTAATTGTACATTATACGGATAATAAGACCTAGCTAAGGGAGATTTTAAAAAAAATCAAAAATATTGCATTTAATTATTGCAATGTATCATTAATTTTTAAATTAATACATTAGCCATAAAATATAATGGATTAATGGTATTTTTCACCATAAACAAACACAAAATTAAATTTTTTCGAAAACCTAGCGAATAGGCCTTATTTTACTACGGTAGGGTAATAAGGCCTAAGGGTTATTCATACTGGAAATAGTTATACTATAATTGATAAAATTGGTATTAGAGATCAATCATCACTTAAATTGAGCAACAATACTTTTTAAGATGTTGATAAAAATTAGAACAATGATTTTAAATTATTAAATATAAAATTATAAAAAATGTTTACCATTTACTCAAATCGTTTTTTAGGAAATCTTCTGCGCTACTTTAGCATATGACGGATGATGAAATATAGAAGACAAGGAACATTGTATCGGGACTCTATAAACTTGTAGCGACATTTATATGCTAGACGCTTCTACTAGAGAAGTCTTTAACGGTAGCGGTTATTTTAAATAGCATTTTTATCACTTAGGCCTTATTACCCGACAGGCCTTATTACCCGCGGGTACCTTA
>JZSA01003549.1:0-30323 GCA_000956155.1 Cotesia vestalis | reverse complement strand
ACAATTCAAAGCAATCGGCAAAAAAAATTATGCGCCTTTTCGGCTTTGGAAATTAATTTTTTTATTTTTAGACTTAGAAAGTGTTAATAAAGCGATTAGTAAAAAAAAAAAAATTTATACGCCCTTTTGGCATTTGGGTCGCAATATGTACTTTCGAAAAATGTAAAAAAATTTTTTTCTTGATCATTACAAACCAAAATGATCGATTGATACAGATCGGCAGTGATTGAAGCATTTAGAAAAAGTATAAATTGATAGATAGACACAGACAAGGTGTTGGTACAAGTGGGGTATTTTTATTGAGGCCCTTGAAAATAATTGAATTCGGCACGCGGCCCTTTAAGTGGAAGTGTGGCTTCTCATCACACGACGATAGTAAACTTTGCAGTGTAATAGAGCACATCAGTGTGCACATGCTGTGTGAAAGGCTCTTCGAACCGGGTATACAAAAACAAGGTAGTTCTCTCCTGGTTCTATACACATGAAGCTCGAGGGTACATGCGCTTTCAAGTTTGTTCTCTAGTAACCACCTGTTTCTTGATCGGGTGCACTATCGTCATAGAAAAATAAACTTTATTATGGACGCAGTGCACATGGATAGCATAAAGGATTCAATATTGAGTCTCGTTTAGTATTTTTTTACTATTGCTTTGAAATTTATGTTTACTTTTCGCTTGTGTGACTGAATAAAGAACGAGAATGATATAATTAATTGATTATAGGGTAAACACATGTATTTATTTTACTATTTTTTTTTTTTTTTTTTTTTTTTTTTTTTTAATTGTAGTATTTTATTTATTCAATTCATTTGAAACTACTTTTTTTTTTTGCTAAAAAATGTGAAAAATTTTTCTAATCAAAAAATTATTTTCAATTTTTTTTTTTTTTTTTTTTAAGTAAATTAATTACACGCAGTTCATATATTAGCTACTTACATAAATACTATACAATATATCCTGAATAAAATAACTTTCTATTAAATCGCAAGAGACTACAAATTCTCTCAAGTTATTTGCTGAATTACAAACTTCCAAAACTTGAAGAATTAATTGATGAACTCGTAATTAATTCATCAATTTGTGGTTGAATAAGACATCCAACAAACCTACTAATCACAAATAATAGATTAAAGAGGTAATTAAATGAACCATGACCTTTCTATCATACTAATTTAACATGAGCAACCCTTTAAATTTTCAGTTTAAGCCCTAAAAAAAATATTAAATATTTTTTGCTTAAATAGGATTTTTTAACTCAAAAATTAATTTTTTTTTCTTAACAACAAATAAAAGTATGACAATGATCAATATGTATTACTATAATTAATTTGACGTTTTATAAAAGAAGCTTTTTATGACTTTTTGATAAATTTACTTCTTTAGACGTTATTTTAAGTCAAATTTTTAAGAATTTTCAAGCTTTTTTTCTACTTTGTAGCAATTATATAATTTTACATATTTATTTTATTTTGTACATACCTCATATTTTTCAAAAGCGATCATTTTTTTCTACAAAAAAAATAAATAACGAGTTTTATAACATTAATTTAATTTTTGCACTCAAACATCTAACGAAAACTACTTTCAAATATTAAATAAAAAAAAACATAGATTTTTTTTATCAAATACAAGCGTAGTGTTATCAAAGGAACATCAACCTCCTCTTCTCTGTTCGACTTTCTTTAAAAAAAATAAAAAAAATGAATAAATCAAACCAACGGTAAAAAACTGTCAGGGTGTAAAACTTGACATCTTGCATTTCTCTATTGGAATATCGAGGCGACATTAACATACTCTAGACATAGAATATAAATATATAAATATATCGAAGATACATACATAGGAAAAATGAAAGGGAAAATTGATAAAGAAGAAATAATAAAATCTTAACCATTTTCTCCATCATTACATAAATATAAATTTACATAAAATTTTTTAAATGTTATTACACATTAAAAGTATATTTTTGTCGAAAGAAAAAAAAATATATATATATATATATATACGTATTGATATACAAACTTCTTGATCAACTGAAAATTTATGCGATTGATTCTACTAGGGAGAAGTGACAGTACAAGGAAGCGCTTTTAGTCCTGGTAGATCCGCTCCCTCGAGAATACATTTTCCTTGTACGCGTGCGCACAGCCACTATGTCCGAAGGATCTCGATAAATTTGCATGTAGAATACGCGTGGGAGGACAAGTGTCTTTTGAAATAGAGAAGAAGAGATAAATAAGATGCTGTACCATTACATCCAAGAAAAAAGCTTCACTGCATCTATATCCCAATTTTGTTATTATTATCATTATTGCACTAAAAAAAAAGTGTTTTTCCACGAACAATATTTTTTAGTCTGAGAAAAAAAACTTGGTATTGCTCTACTAACAATACGGGATATTTTGCTCAGCACTATATATATGCCTACTGCTCAAAAGTATACCTATACTGATTATCACAATAATTCAATTTATTGTAGTCAGAATACCGAATGAAAAATGGAATTATTATAATCTAATTTTACTGACATAATTTCATTTTTTAATCTATATTTTTAAGAGAATAAGCAAAATTTTGTGGCCAGTGTATTTATTTAATAAAATGGTTTTTATGGTTAAATTTGGTATCGTTGGAAAAGTCTTTACCTGGAGTTGTGCCTTTTCATGGTTTCATATCTTTAGCACCGATAGTCAATTTATAATGATAAGTATTTAAGCTGCATTTGAAAATTCTCTATCTTTACAGTTTTAATTAAGAAATGACCTTGTATTTTGTGAACTATTGACATTTTTGAAGATATAAGCTCATCCCGAGGTTACACTCGTCAAAACCTTTCATTTGAGTACCCACATCAATTTTTCATATATTTTATATATTTGTATATATTATGTATATGTATATATGAAAAATATATCAAAAATGTAAGTGGGTACTCAAATGAAAGCTCTTGATGAGTGTAACATCAGGATGAGCTTATATCTTTAAAATATATATGATATAAGTAAGAAATGAGCTTTTATCTTGACAACTACTGACATTTTTAAAGATATAAGATCATCCCGATGTTACACTCATCGATACCTTTCATTTGAGTACCCACATAAATTTTTTATATATTTTATATATTTATATATATGTATATATGAAATATATATCAAAAATGCATGTGGGTACTCAAACGACAGCTCTTAATGAGTGTGACATCGGGATGAGCTTAGATCTTTGAAAACAACAATATTTAAGAAAATTTAGTGCAATTTATAAAAAATTCATTATTTAATAAAGCAAAATTTTATTTATTGATAGTTTATTGATTCACAAGACACGGAAGTCACATAGTGACTGCAAGGTTGCTAATAAGTATTTAAACTAATAAAATCTATTCTAATAAATAGAGAGTCGGTTTTTTTATTCGGTTACACTGCGAAAACTACTGAACCGATCGGAATAATACTTATACCATAAGATGCAGCGTGTTTCGGAGAAGGTTTTAGTATGCGACATGAAACCTATATTTTTTTGATTAATAAATAATTTTTGCGTGATAAAATTAATTATTTTTCCATATCTTAAAATTCAATTGTTCCTTTTGATTATAAAATTTTTATCAATTAATTTAACAGAATTTCTGAAGTAGTCATGTAAATGAACTCAAAGATTTCTTTTTCTGAGTCTTAGTGAAAACCATCGAATAGCTGTACATACACATATCTATATAAAGCCGGTGGCCTCTAAATTGCAGAGACTTTGGCCTCTCAACGCGTTAAGGGCAAGAGGGTGGACAAGAGAGCCTGGGCTGACCGGTTGCTATGGCGACCATATGGATTGATCCGAGCAAATATCATCTCCGAAGACACCCGAAAGAATCACCGGATTTTTAAAAGAATAGCCATAAGACCAAGCTAGACTGCTTGCGCAGACTTCTGTCTGATGTATTATATTAGCGATGTTTATGAATTACGCGGACATGGTCTTTGCGTCCATGCAGACCCAAGAATTCAGGATTACAATGCTACTCAGAGAAAGAAAAATGGATATTTTTAAGGAGAAAAAATTTTTATGGGGAAAATTTTTCCGTGTTAAAATTGGAATTATTTTAATCGAGTAAAGGAATATTTTATAATTTTTTTGTCGCTCAAGAAAATAATTAAGAAGAAAAATATTGTCTTGGATCAGGTGAACTTTTTTTTCTGTGTATCAACCTATGTGGAGAAAAGAATTTCTCTCCTATTGGCAAAGAAAAAAAAAAAGTGATTATAAATTGAATTATATCACCTTGTCTTTAATGACTGGACCAGTATTACCATCAACTTACGATAAGATCGTAACTTTCTTCAAAGTTGAGTTAAACAAGCTGCAAAGTCAGTCACAAACTTTGTGAACTTGGCAAGTGCCAATGAGGCATGTAATACCATTAAAGGAATCTTATTACGCCACGTAGGACTAAAACGTTTGCGGCTGCGCTTTTCATGTTTATCATCATACCTACAATATAAATAAATTTAATTTTATTATTAATTAACTTCAAACTACAATTTAATTATTAAATTTTTCATAATTTTTTAGTGCGTCAAATTTTTGATACTTTACAATTTTTATTGCGTAGTTTAAATCTATTTTTTCTATTTTTGCATCGGAATTTTTCCAATGGTACCATGGGAATTTTTCCTTTATTAACATGATAGAAATATCCATGTGACATAGGAAAAATTCATTTATCATTAAAATTTATGTAACTTAATTTATTAATTACAAATTTTCTCATTCGAGCAATTTCAGATAATTTAAGAGTAAAATAATGATATACAGTCAGTTTGTGATAAAAAAATTCAAGGGAATTGTTTTTCAAATTTTGCTTTACATTTCAAAAAAATTAAAAATCCAGCAGATTATGGACGGTGTAACTTAATGTATATGGGACATTCCACCATATGGACATTCGACCACTTTTGATTCTGACCCCTTTTGATTTGAAAGAAAATCTTTTATTCTTTTCTACCCTATCAAAAACGTCTCTCATAATTTTTTCAAATTTTTTTACCCAACCAAAAAAAAGTTATGAATTTTTCTACAAAACCGCTTTTTTATAAAAATAAATTTAAAAAAATTGCTATAACTTTTTCAAAAATTGACTTATCGGAACGTTTTTTTTTTTTTCAAAATTGTTTTTTACTAAATGTTCTTTTTGGAAAAAAGTAAAAAATTCAAATCTATCTTCATCGTTATTTTTTATATTTTGCGAAAAAACCCCGAATTTCTCGAAGATAACCATTTTTAATTTCTTTTTTCTTTCTTTCATATGAAACTGTGACATTTTCTACAAATATCCTGAAAATTTCAGAATGGTGTTTTTTCGATTTCAATTTTTTTTCAATTGAAAAAAAAAAAATTTTTTTTTAGTCTTATTTTTCATAACTTGTAACTTAATTATTAAATTAAGTTACATAAATTTTAATGATCAATGAATTTTTCCTATGTCACATGGATATTTTAATCATGTAGATAAAGAAAAAATTCCCATGTTACCATTGGAAAAATTTCTATGTTAATATTGGAAAAATAGAAAAAATCCCTATGTTTTTTTCGCGGTGTGAGAAAAAAATAAAATTTTGACACATCTTCCAATTAAGACAATTCAAGCTCATTTATAATTTTTGAAGATATAATAAATTAACATTTTTATCAAATATCTTTTTCTCTATTTTTTTTGTTTATGATATTTTAATCTTATTATATTTTAATGGTTTGATACATATATTACATTAGATAAATGGAAAGTTAATATAATTCATAGTACTTATCTACCGGTTTGTCGATCGCGTGTAGTGAGCTCAATTAGATACACTTTAGAAAATAGAAGTTTATGATGGCTCGTATATATTGAATGATAGCTGGTTAGGCGTGTGTGCATGACTAAATTCTGATTCGTTATAGGTACATGCTTTATTTTATTCGACATGGTTATTATTTATATAATGATCATCAAAATTCACACAGAGAGGGTAAATCCAAAAAGTTATATCTAATCTTAACATTGAAATTAAAAATTGTTTCAACTATTTTTTTCTTTGCAAATATAATAAATATTCATTATTTTTGCTCGAAATAATTAATTAATTAATCCTTTCGCTTGAAAATTTTGTTTGTGTTCTCAATTTTAGCTGGTAAATAAATATAGTTAGTGACTCGTCTGAGTTTCGTAGAGATTCTTCAGAGCATAAGGCATATATGACATTAAAAGGGGCGCTTGTAGTGTTGGTAGTGGGTGATAGCGGTGGTGGTAACTGGTAAGTGCCCTGAGGGAGACCATCTGTGCCCTTATGTAACCACATCATCTATGCAGTTATGTGGATAATGTTATTTCTAGTTATAAAATATTTTATTATGGCAATTATTTCGATAGAATAATAGATATTTTATTTATTTATTTTATTTATTTATTTATTTATTTACTTCTGGTAAAACATTCTACAGAGGTGCAGAAAGCATCTGTGCATAGACACCAGAAAAAATATAATACATTTGTAAAAATTAGTACATAATATTAAAATAACTAAGTAAGTAGTGTACAGAGTATATTAAGAATAATTTTACAGATTTTTTACAGAAATACAATTTATCATAATTTAAAGTATAATTGATCTTATCCACCTCACAATATGCTTTCTTAACCATTTATTATAATTTAGCTCTTTCAGATTACTTGGAAGTAAATTGAAATATTTAATTGCAATATAAGTTGAATTTTTAGTACTTAGTGTTCTATTAATTTTTGGTAGATTTAACTGTCTAGTTCTTGTATTAATTACTCTCTCAGAGTACAAAGTTTTATATTCACAAAAATAATAAGTTAATGCTTGTACAACGAAAGATTCTTTAACCTTTAATGGTCCTAACAAATCATCAGAATTTTTCATTTTGCTTAACATTTTATTTTGAAGATTTACAATAGCTTTTAATGTGTTATCATATGCACCTCCCCAGGCTATAATTTCATAGTTTATAACACTTTCAAATAGACCATGATAAATAATTTTCAGTATTGCTGGGTTTATTCAATTACTTAATTTATAAAAGAGGAAGGTAAAGTACTTGAATTTTTTCATTAGTTCTACAATATGTTTGTTATATTGATGTTAAAAATTTTTTTTAGAACATGTAGGACAAAGAATATTTAAATTCTGAACAAGATACTGGGACGCTTTTTGATCAGGTAGTTATTGAATAAAAATTAGGAAAACGGTAGACCATGAAGGCCATTCCTGCAACTTCCCTCTACTTTCGTAATTAAGCGCTCAAAATTACGCTTATTACGTTTTTGAACTCAAAGAGCTCAAAAATATAATTTTTATGTAGTTTTGAGCTCTTCGAGCTCAAAAGTCTGATAGAAATTGAATAAAACACTATTTTTTGAATTTTCAAACCACAATTACTTTTGAATGAATAAATCGACTTCCACGCGGGTGACGGCATTCGACGCAGTTTTTCAAATTCTATGATACATTTTTAAACACAAATTGATAAGACTGGAAGTTTCGGTGTAATTCGAAAAAAACGCTTTCATTCGATTTCTTTTGTCGATAACTCACGAACGAATCGACCGATTTCGACCGGCTTGGTGGCGATCGACATGGTTTTTCGATATTAAGAGCCGATTAGTTTTTGGAATTGATCGATCAAGCGGTTTAAAAGTTATTCAAAAAAAACTTGATTTTAAAAATTTTTTTTTTGTAGTTTTTTTAAGATTCCTCAAAATCTACCGGTCGGAGTCGGTCCAAATTGTAATCAAAATCTAAGTATGGTCTAGCCCTTTCGAATGACACCAACCGCGATCAAATCGGCCAAGCCGTTCAAAAGTTATAAATAAACTTTTATAAAAAGGTAAAAACAATAACTTTCCGATTTTTAAAAATTTTCAATTTTCTTAGCGGGAAGTTAAAAAAATTTTTTAAATCCAATTAAGTTTCATGTTTTATGTGGCTGATAATTATTTGACTTTGAT
The DNA here is from genome assembly GCA_000956155.1 of Cotesia vestalis. Taxonomy (NCBI): domain Eukaryota; kingdom Metazoa; phylum Arthropoda; class Insecta; order Hymenoptera; family Braconidae; genus Cotesia; species Cotesia vestalis. The sequence continues at coordinate 22,322 of JZSA01003549.1, read as the reverse complement.
AATTATACTTGTGCACATAAAAATCATTCGAATGAGAAAGGACGCATGTTGTGTGGACATAACAGATGCCAAGCGTCACGGCTCGATGATACCTAGTATATATAAAGGGTATCTCCAGATTGAGATACGGTAGATGACTTCAAATGGCATTTGGCCCTCTCTCCTTTATTTAATCTCCACGAAAATTCATCTTTGTACTCTTTGCTTGTTTTTATACCTTTGTGGTGGGTAATAAAATATGGTTTATTCTTATACCTCATGTGTGCTATTGAAATAAATCACTTAGCCATATCAATTTTGACAATCAATTAGAAAAAATTTAAGATCATTCTAGCTCAGACATTCGAAAAAAAGATAATATTCATGATTTTTTTACACAGAAACTACTATAGATACTAATATAAAACTCATTTAGCTCAATAAATGTACTCTTGAATAATACTAAAAATATCTAAATTTATTTTTTTAACATTTTTTATAAGCTTTACTCCTCTAAAACGTTGGTATAAAGCTCACGGACATGATAACTTGATAACAGCTCATCTAAAACACTAAAACCCAAATTATTTACCTTCAACATATAAGTAGTTATTGCACCAGCTACGGAGATTAATATTTGTTGATAAATAATAAAACAATGGAAATTAAAAAAAAAAAAATTGAAAAATTTGGCTGTTTTTCACGATTTTCAGTCCTAAAAAAATAGTAAAAATAAAAAATTTTATTTATTTGATAGATAAAAATGATTTACAATAAGCAGAGTGTACCGATAATACACGTATCATAAAAGAGGCGTAAACTCGACAGCGGAACAAGTTGGAAGTATGTATTAATATATGTTATTTTGATGATCTATCTAATCATTTATTTTTTTAACTAACGGATTAATTTTATATATTATCTTTTATATAATTAAAAACAAAGAAAATCTTGTCTCTGGTAGAATTTTTATTAAAAAAAATATGAATAAAATTCTTCTTAGAGCAAATTAAAAATTATCCGTCTTCATTCTGAAAATTCATTGAATTATTTAATATTAATTACTAAAAAAAAAAAGATGAGGATGGTACGATAAGAAATGGATCAAATTCGATTGTTCTTTTGGAAATTAAGTTCTCGTAATTTAGCATATGAATGTAACGAGGATGAACCATTAGTTGATACCATGCTGTATGTCTAATCGAGCCCGATTAAATTTCCATCTACACATGTTGCGCCGAGAATTTTGTATAGAAAATAAAGTAGACATATGAGAAAAGAATACTATTTCAATGACGTATCATATTACAGTCACACATGCGATATAAAGTTTTACTCTGTTTGTATTACACTGGATTTTGTTTATCGCAAATTTTTATATTTCTCACAACAGAAATATTAAAAAAAAAAAAAAAAAAATAATACTGTTTAAAATATAGAAGTAAATTACAATTATCTAAATTTTAAGGTAATTTTTCCATCTAACTACACTGAAAAAAAAAAAATTGAAGCAAGACGAAAAATTCTTAAATTAAGTAAAATTTACTTGAATCAAGAAAAATTTTTAAGTTCAAAAACTTTTCCACTCAAATCCCGGAGATTTAATTTTTTTTAATTATTTACTTGATTCAAGTAAATTTTTTTTCTATGTACTTTTCGACAGATAATGATATTTTTTTTTTTACGGTTTAAGAATAACAATTATTGATAAATATCGAAGTTTAAGAATTTTTGACCATCTAAAAAGCAAGATATTTAATAACAAAATTCCCGATTTTAAGGATTACAAAATAAGTGTGTACATTTTTTTTTAAGGTAGTTTTCATGGTACAATATTGTCAAAAAATTAGAGATTACACGCGCCGTAAAAGTGTATAAGTTTGTAATTGTTCAATTGTTAATATTTTTAAAGTTATAAGCTCATCCTGATGTTACCCTCATCGAGACCTTTCATTTGAGTACTCACATGCATTTTTTATATATTATATATATATATGATATTTCTGATATTTGTGAAATATATAAAATATGTAAAAAATTCATGTGGGTATTCAAATGAAAGGTTTCGATGAGGGTAACTTCAGGATGAGCTTGTATCTTTAAAAATATCATTAGGCGACGAGTTACAGTGTAATTTCTTAATTATAGATATTTTTAAAGATATAAAGAGAATTTAGCTCAGATTTATCTCAGAAAGCAGAAAACTTTCAGACTTCCCAAATTTTCTCTGTTATATTAAAAAAATTTCTCGACAAAATTAGAAAAAAGCTAGCAGAATAAAAAAATTATTTTTTTGATTGATTAATAAAAAAAAGTAGCACTTCATCGTTTTGTTGTCAAGATATAATAATTAAAATATTTTTTTTTTTTGGTAATTTTTTATAGTGTTTCTATAGATAAAAATGATTTGAAAATCGTATCAAACTTCCAACAATAGTAAATGCTCTCTGATCACATCATATTACGGAAAAATTCCCTTAATTAAAGTCTAAGAATCTCATCAAAATCTAATCAGCTCTAAAACTTGTAAAAAAAATTCAAGATAAAGTTACCATGTTTGCCTTTTATTTTCGTTTGAATATTTTATAGCATATTATTCGAATTATTATTGAGTGAACTAGAAATTTTTTTATCTCTAAGTAGAATCTAGATCTGAGTGATAGTCTTTACTAAGTTAGATAAACGAGCCAAAAAGAGACAGAGTAAGAGTATCGAGTGGATCGTTTCGTCAGCCACGACGGATCATTCGATTTCGAGAGCCTATGCGCAAATCCAATAGAACCCCACTAGTTGTAGCATCAAATGTCACTGCTACCACTTTCTCTTTCTATCTTACTCGTTCTCATGTATATTCGACTACCAATATATATATGAGAGGGATATATTTGTAGGGCTCCGAGCATTGTAGTTTTTGATTGGCTAATCTACGCTAATCTAATCGCAGGCCGTCCGTCGATTATATATATATACATACATGCAACAGAGATTTGATTATACGATCCCTGGCTGTACATTTTAGGATATTTCTTATGAATATCGAAAAAGGAAAGTAAACATTACAGTTTCATACAATTAACGGAAAAATTACAATAAACGGAAATCAAATGACATAACAAAAATAAAATTAAAATATATCATCTTTTTATTTTTACATTTGCAATAAATAGCTTGGAAAATTAATAAAAAAATCATCAATTTAGAAAAAAAAAATAAACCTTCTTATTATGCTTAGAAAACAATTATTATATTACAATTTAGAAACAATTTTTGACAAATGATAGTTTAATTAAAATTCAAAGCTTTAATCTATATTATTAAGAGAATAAGCAAAATTTTGTGGCCAAGATAGTCATATGATAAAATGAGTTTTTATGATTAAATTTGGTATCGTTGGAAAAGTCTGGACCTGGAGTTGTGCCTTTTCAAGGTTTCATGTCATTTTCACCAATAGTCAATTTATTATGATACGTATTTAGGCTGCATTTAAAAATTCTCTATTTTTAGATACATAATTAAGAAATGACCTTGTATCTTGTGAACTATTGACATTTTCAAAGATATAAGCTCATTCCGATGTTACCCTCTTCAAGACCTTTCATTTGAGTACCCACATCTATTTTTCATATATTTTATATATTTGTATATATTATGTATATGTATATATGAAAAATATATCAAAAATGTAAGTTGGTACTCAAATGAAAGCTCTTGATGAATCTAACATCGGGATGAGCTTATATCTTTGAAAAGTTCAATAGTTAAAAAAGTACAATGCAATTTAACAAAAATCATCATTTAATAAATCAAAATTTTATTTATAGTTCACAAGTCACGGCAGTCACAAAGTTACTGCAAGGTTTTTAGTTTTTATCAATTTTTTTACAATATAGATACACTCAACAAAATTTTTATTAACTGTTAATAAATATCTGTTAAATATTAATAAATGTACTTTCCTCCCAAATAAATATTTATTGAATGTTAAAAAATATTTATTAAAATTTAATAAATTAAAAAATTGTCTTCCTAATAAATTAAATTGTTAATAGTTAATAAATCTTTCTATCGGTGAACAATACTTTTTATTTCGTATTGTTAACATAGATATTTTTCTAATAAAAGATATTAGAAATACAAATAAATGTGATTTCACCCGTAATATTTTTAGTATATCGACAGAAACTATTTGAACTCACCAACAAAGTGTGATTACTAGAGTAATGATAGTCCCGTACAATTTAAAGGTTTGTGAAGAGTATTTACGGAAACGGACGGACAATTTGAAGTGTTAGTAAAAGAAGAGAGGGTTATTTAAATTTATTTTGAATAAATACCATGCAAATATGGCTATATGAAAGGCTATCGTTCTTAGAGTTAAATCTTACCAATTTTCCTTAAAAATTTTTCTATAAATTGTTTCGAAACATAATGAGTTTTTAAATATAGTTTAGAGTTTCGAGCATGTAGTACACACGCGCTACACCCTTACCGAGCGCTATAAGATATAATCAGCATCTATGATGCAACTGTAAAAAGTAGGGTGCATATATTGTCCTTAATCCCCTCTCTGATAGTACACACGTACATGTTATCTTGGTATTTCACAAGATCCCTCGTTCGTAAAAAAATGCTAACATTATACTTTTGTCCAGTATAACATTACTTCATGTAACATACATCCTGGATTTTTGGAGCTTTAGATGGCTTATTATTTTTCTACGGCTCATCGAATCCATTGTGGTACTATCAATTACCAGATATTTTCACCCGTGTATGTACTATCCATATACAGCCGCATTCTGTTTCTTGTTCCTTTTACATCTCGTCAGCACCCACAAACTTTATCCACTGGGGATAAACGTGACCAAGATCCCATCTGGTCAGAGATTATATGCTAGTTTAGTCAATACGAAATCAATAATTCCATGTGTTACTCACACTTTTTGCTTAATAGTTTCCTAAATACTTAGTAGACGAAGGAGAATGTCTCTTAAATGATAAAGTTAATTTTTATGCAAACAGAAAATTTTTTCGCTAAAAATTTAAAAAAGTGAACTGAGAGAAAAATATAGTTATCTGAACTAGAAAAATCTAGTTGAATAACATCACCACTATTTAATTAAAATTCTTATACCTAAGATTATTTATTACATTGAACTGTAATAGATACACAAAATAAAATTTACTTTATTATTATTATTATTTATTATTTATTATTAATTCAATACCAGGATACAAAAATAGTATATAAATAAAAAAATATGCACCTATAGAGATGTTACAAAACAAAACACCTGTTCAAAGACCTGGAGAAACCGAAACTTATCCAAAAAAAAAAGGACTTAACATTAAAACACAAAGTATCATTTTAATGTGAAAATACGATTGTTTATATTATGTAAACAAAAGATGTAAACATTGAATCAAGTAGATAATTTTGAAGAATTTAATCTTCTTGGTTTGAGTTGAAAAATTCTTAAACTAAGAAATTTCACTTGGTTTAAGTACATTTTATTTGATTTAAGAATTTTTTATCTTGATTCAATTCACGGAAAAAAATGGTGATGTAAAAATTGTATCACAAATGATACAAAAATTGCATTGCACTGGTGATGTTAATTTCGGATCAAGGTGAGACAAATATTGGATCATTGTGATGTAGATTTTGTTTCACTAGAATTCAAATTTGCGCGCGCCTGAGTTAAGGATTTGCATATATTTTCATGCTTATGATATATTTGACCAATCACGTTACGAATAGTTTGCTTACATGATATATTTTCATATTTTTCATCTAAATTATAAGAGTGGACTAGTATACGTTGCGCGCGCAAGCGCGCGTGTGAATGTTGGTATGGAATTTTTTTTTATATATATTTTCATGCTTATGATATATTTGACCAATCACGTTACGAATAAATTGGCTTCAAGTATCTATATTTACATTCATCATATACATTTCCATCTAAATTATAAGAGTGGATAGTGGAGTAAATTATTTGCGTCGTTCGCGCGTACGTGTTAGAGTCACCGGTAAACCACCTACAGTATGTTGTCTTGACCGCTTGAATATGGTGTAGGTTATGTTTTGTTGATGCTCCGTGTCTGACGTTATTTATATTTTTTTTATTAACTAAAGACGTTTTCATAAAAAGAAATTTAGAACAATGGCAGATACTTTCGTATGCTCCATGCTAAAACAATTTGGTCTTGAAAAATTGATTTCGAGATTTGAAGGTATGTATATCAACAATCCATGCAAGTTTGAAATAAATAATTGTTAGATTTTTATTTATAATTTAAATAATTATTTCGTCATTTAAAACTATTTATTGTCTTATTAAAACTTAAAATTAAACCTACCAATCCATTTATCATCGATAATAATTATCATGTATTCAAAACAGAATTATATATTATATATAAATATAAAGTTAATATATTGTTGAAGACAATTATTAAAACATTGTTAATTAATGATAATTTTTTTTTATAATGTATTGTCATTAATCTAAAAAATTATTACAAAAATATTTAATTATTATATAAAATATAAATGATTAATAAAACATTTTATTTCATATTTTACGATAACGATAATATTTAATTTAATAAATTTATGGTTTTTATTTTTAAATAATGACTTTCATTTTCCCGATTGCTTTAATAAATCAATTATTCAATTAAAAATGTCAATTTTAAGTTATATATTGATAGGTTGTGAGGTTATGTCATTAACTTGCGATAGCTACTAAGCAAACTGTTGTATAGTTTAGTCGCTGTCAAGCTGTTCCCATTTAAAATACATTAGATCCAATAATTGTATCACCGGGTAAGGCAAATTTAGGTTCACGTCTGTTGGCATCACATGTGAGACAATTTTTGTATCACCTGATCCGATTTTTAAATCACTTTTTTTTCTGTGAAAACAATGCAGTTCTTCAAAATTATTTTCTTGGTTTCAGAATTTTACTCTTGATTCGTTAATTTTTTTTTCACTGTAATTTTTCTAGTTTTGATTACGACGGGACCGATTTTACATTTTATACTGTAATTTTTAGAGTTTTCTTTTTTCCGTGTAGTTACTTAAATTAATTCATAGTTCAAATAACTACAAAAAAATAGTTCAGAAAACTATATTTTTATGCTTGTAACGTTTTAATTCAGCTAACTATGCCCTCTTCTCTCAGTATCGTTTTTAACACACGTAAGAATGTGTAGTCACTTTTTACATGTCTTATGATGTAAAAAAATGAACAGTATGCTTATCGTGTCAACACACTTGATATATTGATAATCAGTGAAGATCTCATTATCGTTAATCTTATAATAATATATATTATAAGCTTGCTATGAATGAATAATGTGCACAGATCATAAAAAGAGAAAAAAATTTTTGTCAGGATTGGTTAAAAAAAAATTAAAACAATAAAAAAAGAATGAATAGATAAATGAAAATAAAAATAAGTGTTTTCTCAGATTCGTCGAGAGATGATTTGCGTCGTGGTTAAATTGAGAGAAGAATCGTTCTCATGCATACCTATGTAAATCGAAATGACATTATCCGTGTGGCTCTTGCGGCTGCGTCGTAATTCCAAGCAAGAAATTTTTTACTTAATCAACTGCTATGCTTGGAATTTAATTATTAAAAATACAAAAAAAAAAAAAAAAAAAGAAAAACTTGCCGATTTTCTGCCACACTGCTACTTTATATGTATTCTTGCTCTGCGCTTTCTGCTACTATTCTCTCTTTCCCGTACATAAGGGGCGTGAAAAACGAGAGATAGAAAACAGGGGCGGATATGAAGCCAAAAGCATTTGTCTCCTTGTGATTTTGTCAAGCCTTGAGCTATAAAGTTGTATAAATGCACTTCTCTTGATATACATATGTACATTGATAATAAAATACTCTCCGTACAAAATAAATGTCCACGTCAGGAAGAATCAAAATAGATACTAAAAATTTTCAATATTAAAATATTCGCAAATTTAGGTAAATTTATTCTGCTCAAATATTATCATAAGCGTCTGTGTCACTATAAAATAAAACAAACTTTAAATTGTTTTTCGTAATGATTAATATTTCCTCAAAGTTTTGTTTTATTATTTAATTGGTTGCTGTCAAACAAAGTTTTTTGATGCTTTTCTTTATTATCGAGTTAACTTATTGTTTACTCAAATAAACAACTGTGGCTTTAACAGGAATCAGCCTCTCAGCAAAGACTTGTCGCTGCAACGGGATTTGTTATAGTACAATGACAGAACTGGTCCTGGTCATGTTGTAGCTCCAGGACAAATTTGTCATTTAAAATATAATTTAAATAATATAATCATCCATGAAAAATTTTTTCAATTTAACGCAATGTGTCGATATTATAGAATTTAATATGGAAATTTTATATACATTGAAAAAAAAAATATTTTCCATTGAGGGAAAAGTGCATGGTTAGCTGAATTATAAAAATATAGTTTTTTGAACTTTTTTTGTAGTCACCCGAACTATGCATTATTACACGCTTTTTATAAGCTTCACTTGTATGTTTGTATGTTTGTAACCGACTTCTTTGGGCGCGATTTGGACCCACTTTAAACGGCCAGATTTCGTTCAAAATTTGTAGATTTATCGAGGACCGATGACAATACACTAATTTGATGAAATTATTCCATTTTTCAATTTGCAAAATAAGATTTTTGTTAATTTATATAATTTTCATCTATAGTCGATAAGGCAGAAATTTTAATTTCCAACCATTATCTTTAGCCGATTTATCTAATATTAACAAATTTTCGAACACCAAAGAGAATTTTTAAGTCAACAAAGCATATAATAGTTTAAAAAAATTAAAAAAAAAAAGTTGTTTCAATTTAATCCAGCCAACCGTTTTTTTTTCCGCTTGATTAAATTTTTGAAAAAATCTCTGAAAAAATCATGATTTTTATCAAAAAATTAGAACATTGATTTGAAATTATTAAATATAAAATTTTTATCACTTAGGCCTTATGACCCGCGAATACCTTAATTATTCCTTTATAATACGTATTTGTAGGGTTACTTGCTTATTAAAATTCTTATTCTGAAAGAAAAAATATTTTTTCATTGTTTTTGTTGAATTTAGACACATTTGAATTATGAATACACTGATAGAAAATTTATGTTGACTCAAGAGATATTTTCTTGATCTAAGAATTTATTTTGGAAGACAAATTATTATTTTGCTTTAAGAATTTCTTGTCTTGATTTAGATTTTCTTGGCTTAAGAGCTATATTATCTTCAATCGATACATTTAGTTTTTCAACCAAAATAACATTATCGTTTAAAAAACTTAAAATAATTCATCAAAGTATATTTCAAAAACTAAATAGTCTTTAATTGTTATACCGAAAAAAAATTATTTCTTGGAAATAAGTAAATTAATGACTCAAAAAAAAGCCATTCTTAATACAATTCAGTAACATTTTGAATCAATGTTATAGCTTATCTTGAACCAAGAGACAAAAATTCTTGAAAGAAATATATCTATATCTAGTTTCAAGAGTTCAAATTTTGAAGAAAAAAATTTTCTTGAATCAAGATTGTTTTTCTATCAGTGATCGACGATGTTTTATTAATATTCTTTTGTTATCATGTTAAACAAAAAATTATTAGGTGACTGAAAGATTGATACGGACGATGTTTCAGATAGCTTAACTGGTAGAGCCCTTCGTGCGTAACCAAAAGATCCGGGTTCGATTCCTGGTCCAGGCTGTCCGAATTATTCTTTCTGTTGTCTGAGTTAAAGTTAATCAAGATGACTATCAAGCCGATATTTAATTAAAAATAGTTCAATGTAATAAATAATTTTATGTATAAGAACCTCAATTAAATAATAGTGATGCTATTCAAGTAGATTTTCCTACACAGAAAAAAAAATTAATTTGAATCAAGAAAAAAATTCTTAAGCCAAGAAAATAATTTTGAAGAGTTTCATTATCTTGGATCAAGACGAAAAATTCTTGAATCAAGTAAAATTTACTTGAACCAAGAAAAGTTTCTTAGTTTAAGAATTTTTCTACTCAAATCAAGAAGATGAAATTCTTCAAAATTTTTAGCAAGTTTTAAACAGATGAAAGCTAAAAAATTGAACTAAAATTTTTCGACCTCTTATTCCAATATCACTCTTCTCTAAGTCTGGAACTTGTTTTTGTTTCCGACGAATGTTAAGTTGAATGAAGTAAAAAAAATAAATCAATAATCAATCAGTTTCCAAGTCTCATATTTGGAGTTTCCTTTAACCGTAAGAAATTCATGACAAAAAGGTTGAATTTTTTTCCATATCATAACATAATACCTTTTCAATTAAAAATGATTTACTTGGGTCTGAATACCGCAGCAGAGTTTGAAATTGTATTATTAGAGTAAATGAAGGTACTGTTAGGTACGCATAGCATCCAAGAGAATTACTCAGTATAAGTACACGATGGTTGACAATCAATGCAGGAATTATCCTCATTAGGTCGATCCGCAGTCGATTGGTACGCTTTGCTCCAAGCGGAATCGCACGTCTGGACCGATCTTAGGGAGAAACTCTGAGAGTATATAGGTACGTCGTACTTGACTCGACGCGCGCAAGGTAAGGAGGAAGAATGATGAACGAATTGATGTGGACAAGTGCAAGCAAGAAAGAGAGACGGGACGAAGATCAGAGACAGCAGTTTAACAAAGATGAAATGACAAAACGTTTAAATAAAACTAAATAAATAATAAAAATGAAAAAAGGAGATGATGCATCAGCGAGCTATTAGATCGAAAGCTGGTTACGTATATTGCCTAAAGAAAAACTGGAAATCCACGCGCTCTTGACGAGCCAGAAGAATCTCTGAGGCAGATAAAAGACAGAAAGAGACAAACGAATTACTTTATACTTGGATGTATAGTAAAGTATAAGAATCAACACACTAAAATTCTATCTTCCTTTACTTCTATATATACTATTCAAGTCTCTCCTGGCAAAAAGGAGTCGCAGACTTGGAGTGACAACTTAGCGAGCCGGAGCTCACCTCGCCTGTCCATTCGCTTCAGGCCACACACAGACTGCACTACGTACACGTTTTTGACTGAATATCTCTTTAATTCAATTTTTTTGCCCCACAAATGCTGCATTCTACATTTATTACTTTCATATAAGTATTCCACATACTCCCACCCGCACAATCTCTAATAAATAAATTATGATTCGTTTTTAATAATATTTTTATTTTTCTAGACAGTAAACATAGAATTGGATAGATAAATAAATGTCTGAAAAATTCGGGATAGTATGTAAGACCTTTATAATGCTTGTCTAGATGTTTAGTGACTTAATATGTTAGTATGACATTTTTGACATACAGTTGTCATATACCCGGGCATTCAGAAATATATAAGGTACCGGCGGGTAATAAGGCCTAGCTAAGGGAGATTTTGAAAAAAATTGAAAATATTGCATTTAACTATTACAATGTATCATTAATTTTTAAATTAATACATTAGCCATAAAATATAATGGATTAATGGTATTTTTCACCATAAACAAACACAAAATTAAATTTTTTCAAAAACCTAGCGAATAGGCCTTATTTTACTACGGTAGGGTAATAAGGCCTGCGGGTTATTCATACTGGAAATAGTTATACTATAATTGATAAAATTGGTATTAGAGATCAATCATCACTTAAATTGAGCAACAATACTTTTTAAGATGTTGATATAAATTAGAACAATGATTTTAAATTATTAAATATAAAATTATAAAAAATGTTTACCATTTACTCAAATCGTTTTTTAGGAATTCTTCTGCGCTACTTTAGCATATGACGGATGATGAAATATAGAAGACAGGGAACGTTGTATCGGGACTCTATAAACTTGTAGCGACATTTCTATGCTAGACGCTTCTACTAGAGAAGTTTTAAACGGTAGCGGTTATTTTAAATAGCATTTTTATCACTTAGGCTTTATTACCCGCTGATACCTTACTGAAAAAAAATTAGCTTGCCCGTGTAAAAACAAATCGTCTTAAAAGTGGCTTAAAAAGAAATTTTTAGACTATTTTATGATGAGCTCACAGCGACAGAGCTCCGGAAGATTAAAACGTCTTCAAAACGTGTTCAAAATTAGAGTGTCTTCAAAAAATCTCAAAATTGTCGGATAATAATTTTTCAACAATTTCAAATTCAATTTGAAAAGAGCGTACTCAAAAAATTTTGCGGTTAAAAATTGGCAAAATTGTCTCAAAAATGTCTAAAATCTGATTTTCATAACAAATTTCAAAAATCTGCTCTGGGATTTTTTTTTATCGTCTTAAAATATCTTGGTTTGTGTTACGTTTAAAATCTTAAATAAACGACATTTTTAAGACACTTTTAAAACGATTTTTTTATATGGGTGAATCAAGAGAAAAATTCCTGAACCAAGAAAATAATTTCTAAGAGTTTAATTGTCTTAAATTAAGAAAAATTTTTTAGTTTAATTAAGAATAAATTCTTCAAATTTATTTTCTTGATTTAATTAAATTATTTTTTTATCTTTGTAATATTGTATTTTTTTTTATTGTCAATTGGATTAAATTTAAATTAACATTTTGTTTAGGAAATTTTTAAAAAAATATCTTTATTTAAAACACGAGAGTGACAGTAAATTATTATTAAATAATATATATTCTTGCGATCTGCGTATTTTTTATTTGACTAAAATAAAAAAATTTGTCATTGTTATCTGAATTTTAAAAAAATTCTGAATTTTTTCAATAAATTAAAATTTGATTTTTCAAAAAATATTATTTCTGAACTGAAAAAATTTTAGAAAAAACAATTAACAGTTTTTAACTCAGAACTATTTTCATTGATTATTTAAAAAATTCGAGTGTGACTTGAATTAATTTTTCAATTTTTTAAGAAGTATAAAAATTATTCAGTTTTTATAAATGTATATATTACAATATCTGTGATAATGATGGTTACAACTGTGTAAGATTTTATCACTCGATAATGTCAAAAGACTTCTTCCGGTATATCGGCCGACACGTGTGTCGTATAAAAATTATATTGAAACGCCCTCTGACAAATATTGCTCGTTGATGTAGTACTGGTATATATCAGCACCTAAGTCATGCTGTATACTACACAAACATACATATAGTGTCAATATACAAATTTGACGTCTAAACGGCAGGCGTTTCTGTGTTTTGTCAAGCGGTCATATAAAAAATTTATCCGCAAAAAGTTTTCATAAAAAGTTTAAAATTTAAAGAGCTAAAAAATTTTAAAGTAATTCTGAAGAGACGTAAAAATAACTTCAAATTTATCCAATAAATATTATTGTATGCATGATCGATTAATTTTAAAACTAATATAAAATTTTCGGGTTTTAATAATTGTAAGTAAAAAAAAAAATAAATCAAAATATTGTAAGCTTAAAAAATTCAAGTATTTTTTTCTTATGATTACATTTGAAAAAAAAAAAAGTTTATAAATTTTGTATTAGACCACGAGCTTTTATTTAGCGAGATGTCACCAGTGATCGGTTTTGTCCGATCGGGTTCGTTTCAACATTCACTTAACTATTGGATTTTATGGTCACTGTAAATACGTCTCGGTTGCGACATGAGTTTCAACTTGAGATAACAGCTACTGGTCTAGCAACAAACTGCAACTCTACGTTTTTTAAGCAAATAACTTGTGAATTATATTTATTTCTAAAAATTTATAAATTAAAAATTTTATTTGAATTTTAATTTTATATTTTTTATTTTTTAAATTTAGATATTATTTCGAGATTATCAATTGTTATCTTAATAATTATTTTTATCTAGATAGATTTTCATTATTGAATGTATTGCAGATTAATAATTAATATTTAAAGATTTGAGAATTTTTTTTTACGAACTAAGTTTTGCAATAAAATAAAAAAAATATATTAGAACCATTAAAAAATACCGTGAAATCAATTCAAATAGAGATTGATAGCAAAAAATACAGATCACTTTTGCAAAAATACTAGTCGACTTGTCCATTCCCACTCTGGGTCCTGGATAAAAGCTACGGGCAGTAATGACATCTGGCAGCGATATTATATGAGACAGACGGCGGATAGCCGGCGGCCAACTTAAGTTTAGTAGTGAAGAAAGGGAGATTTAAACGTAAACTATACCTTAAATTCATTATATACGTTTAAATAATATTAATTTAACAACAATTTCACTCTGTGAATCAGTAAAAGTCAGGGTTGAAAAACTAGCTAGGAAATATTACATCCTACACTGTAATTCTTACATTTATTTTTTTTAAGGATCAATCGCTATTAAGGGGTTATATCCACTGGTAATTTTGAAAAAATCGAAATTTTTTGTTGGATATTTTTAATGTATCTGTATTCGAGAATATTGTCTGTAAATTTCAAAGTAATCTGGTAAATAATTTCGGAGTAATGAGCGTATTTGTAAAGACGTCTCCGAGTGTTTGAAAGTAGGCGGAACCGTAATTTTAAATAATAGCCACACTGATAAAAAAATTGACTTGACTCAAGAGCCAAACTCTTGAACCAATAATTCCATATTGAAGAAAATGATTTTCTTGAGTCAAGGAAATAAATTCTTGACTCAAGAAAATTTTCTTAGACCAAGAATAATTTCTTAGCTCAAGAATTTATTCTCTTGACTCAAGAAAATCATTTTCTTTAAAATGGTATTCTTTGTTCAAGAGTTGAGCTCTTGAGTCAAGTCAATTTTTTTATCAGTGCAAAACTTTAAATGCGTTTTTCTCGAAACGATGTTTTCAAAGTCGGTGAGGAATATTTTTCCGAAACGGCTTAACCGATTGACTTGAAATTTTCACAGGATCTTCTTAGATACTTTTGTCAAGTAATGATCGAAGGAATAAAGTTTCTGATAAAAATTTCGATTTTTTAAGTCACTCTAAAGTGTAAATTTTCGTGCAAAAAAAGATTTTTTTTTGTTGGGAAGCCGCCATTTTGTCTAAAATCAAAATTTTGACTATTTCTTCGATCATTACTTGTATTTATTTATCCTAAAAGTAATCCTTTTAGTTTTTTTTATTTCAAATAATTTTGATCAGAGATATCTTCCTCACCGCCAGACACCTTTTTGTGGAGGACCTTCAGGAGATCTTCTACAGGAACGACGGAACCCAATATTTTTATTAATAAAATATGAATTTTTAGAATACGTTAAATTCGCTAAATGTTCATATATTTTATGTATATATTCAATAAAAAGTCTCTCCAGAAAAAATTAACAAAAAAACACATTTTTTCGAACTTACAAGTGGATATAACCCTTTAACCCAAATCAGGAACTAACTTTTGAAAACTCAAAATTTTAAAAATAAATTTCAATTTGTATAAATTGAAACTGTAAAATTTGTTACATCTGTAAAATAATGTAATTTTTACACACAGAAAGAAAGAAAGTCTTGAATCAAGAAAATCTTAAGGAAGATTGAAAATTTCTTGAACGAAGTTGAATTTTTTTAAGCCAATAAAATTTCTTCTTACTCCAAAATAAATTCGGTCTTACTTACAATTTTCTTGGTTCAAAAAATTTTTTTTTTCTGTGCAGTTTTAAAGTATAGAGAAAGTTTTCTCAACCTAAAAATTTAATGAAAAATTGTGATGAAAAAATTCATTTTAAGTTTTAGTGAATATCTAAATTTTTTAGATAAAGTATCGTACACTAAAAATCCATAGTTAGCTGAATTATAACGTTACAAGTATAAAAATATAGTTTTCTAATTTTTTTATTAGTTACTCGAACTATGCATTAGTTTGAGTAACAATTGATAAATAGTTATGTTAATAAATATTTATCTGTTGTCATGTAAAACAAAAAATTATTAGGTGACTGAAAGGTTGTTACATATAATGACTCAGATAGCTTAACTGAAAGAGCCCTTGATGCGTAGACAAAACATCCGGGTTCGATTCCCGGTCCAGGCTGTCCGAATTGTTCTTTCTGTTTTCTTAGCTCAAGTTTTTTGAGTTCCGATGTTAAAATACGACAGCAATTGCGCGGAATCCTATTTTCAAAATTAAATAAAAATAACTATTTTCGAAGCTAGAGTTCCAAAGGTCGAGACTTTTGTTTCAGAATTTTCTCCTTTTTAAAGATCTTTTTTTGTTTTTTGTTAATAATAAATTGAAATTTTTATAAAAAAAAAACAAAAATTATTTTCAGAATTTAATTTCGCATCGAATGAGTGATTGTTAATATTTTTATCACAATTTCTAAGATTTATATCAGCAAATTTACCCACAATTTTCACAATAATTTCAGTTACTACACGGAAAAAACAAAATTACACTGCATATCCTCCCATATTATACTCAGTGTAATCTGTGGTAAAAAAAAATTTCAGATAATATCAAATATAATCAAAATTATACTAAATTATTTTTGCATTATACTCAGTGTAATCTCCGATTTGACCAAGTAATTTTTCTGGTTATACCGCCTTAGATTACACTAGATATAATCCGAAAAAATATCCCGTATAATTTGAATTATACTCACAGTAGAATCTTGGATTATATAATTTTTTCAAAAATTGTGATATTCAACTTTTTTTTTTTTAATTTATAAATTTTTTTTAAAATATGTAAAATTTCTTAAATTTGTGATGATTAATTTTTTTTTTAAATTGTTCATTTTTTTATGTATTTTTCCAAAATGTAATGCAATGTATGGATAGAAAATATTTAAAAATCATTATAGTACCATTTTTCCGATAATTTGGGGTTGAAAAATTTTTGGTAAATATTATCAAGTGGGGTCATCATTTTAATTTTCATTTTTTTTAACGAAATTTCTATTCGATTTTATTGATTTATCAAAAAAAAAAAAATTGATTACCACAATTTTCACAAATTTTAGAAATTTTCAAAAAAATTCAGAAATTAAAAAAGAAAAAAATTAAATATCACAATTTTTGAAAAAATTATATAATCCAAGATTTTACTGAGTATAATTCAAATTATACGGGATATTTTTTCGGATTATATCCAGTGTAATCTAGCGCGGTATAACCAGAAAAATTACTTGGTCAAATCGGAGATTACACTGAGTATAATACAAAAATAATTTAGTATAATTTGGATTGTATTTGATATTATCTGAAATTTTTTTTCACCACAGATTACACTGAGTATAATATGGGAGGATTTGCAGTGTAATTTTGTTCTTTCCGTGTACACAGAGAGAATAATTTCTTGTCTAAAGCTTTTTTTCTATGTATGTAACATATTAATGGTTATCATTTTACATAGTAATAAGATCAATTCTTTTCTCTTCGTGTACTTACCATTCTCCTGTTTCTCAGTAAATATTAAAAATAATTTTTTTTTTTTTTTAATAATCTGATAATGTAATTTATAAAATTTCTAAAACTCTTGTTTTCATTTATTGTCCTATTAATAATTAATGAAATAGACGTAGTCGTACACACATGATTCGCTAAACGGTATTTTATGTTCTAGCGTATTACATTTATTTAATATTATTTACGGCGGGTTTTACGACGTCAATGATACGTATACGAAGTCTATCCAATATCAAATATAACGTCGTAACCTGGAAAAGCGCGGAGGGTGGCAGAAGCAATAAATGTACGGCAAACGGCGCTTTTCTCGATAGAGGCCCTTATACAGCAGTACCAGTTCATCCTCCTTCAAATATAGTAACAAGGAAGGGAGAGGGGCCACGAATATACGTACCTATCGAACGAAATGATATTCATTTCTGGGAATTTCACTCGAGAATGGAACCTATAGAGGAATAACACTTCTTTCCTTACATCTTTTCGACTTTCATTTTATCACTACCTGACTATGACAATTTTGTATATAGATTTATCTTTACACGTTATTTTCAATTGAATCAAATGATAAACACAATGCTTGGTGAGTTTACGAAAAATTCAATCAATTTACTGCAAACATATGAGCTTTTGTTTACTCATCGTTTATTACGACGAAATAATTATTTATTTCAAGCAATATATTATTGTCAGTGCACAAGATAATAGTTTATTCTACTGTTGCAGCGGTAATTCTGGACAACTTGAAACATGTGTGGTCGAATAGAAACCATATATAAAATATACCGTCTATACATATCGAAACATGGATAAATATACGTACATATGTACTTCTAGTTTATAACCACTCACCCGTTTCATTTTATTCTCTATATGTTCAACCCTTCATAAAATTAAATAGTCTCGCAGTACAAAATAAATAAAAAATAATAATAATAATATTGTAGATACATTTTTATGATACCATCACAATTAACTCTTCAGTGATCGATTTTTCAAAAGGTTTGATCCAATAAATTATGGCAGGAAATTATTTTATTTCATTTTTTATTTATATTTATTTAAATGCCAAGGCTAAAAGCTGAATAGCAAATGGTAGAAATTACATAATGGTAATGCTACACGTAAGTAACATTGTGGAACAATTTTACATCTTTGTATAATAGTGAGAAACATAGTGTAAATATAAGTAAAATACACAGAAGAAGAGAAAAAGAAATACAAAAGAAACAATTTTTTAAAACTAAAAGATCCTGAAATATTGTTTATATAATAGCAATTTGTATGAAACATTAAGATTACAGATAATTTTTATTTAAAATCAGTTTGGTAATGAAATTAATTTTAGTATCAGTGAAAATTATCGTTTATAAATTAATAATTTATTAGAATTTGAATTTTCTAACTCCAGATGTTGAAAGAATTCAAAAGCTTTAATTTTGAAAGTCTCAGGACTCAGTGCGTTTATGATGTCAACTGGTAGGTCACGCCAAAGACGAATCGCAGTGTCATTTTACACAAATTAGATGTGTAAATAACGCATTGAATTTTTTGTAATACTTAAATTGGCCAACAATTTTTTTACTTTTTTCAACAATTCAATTGCAAGGAAAAAATTTTTTGAAAAATTACTTGTACAATTTTTCAAACCTTCTACATGTGAAATTTTCTCTTTTAATTTTTTTAAAATAATTTTTCAACAAAAAAATTCTCAAATGTCGCCTCATTTAATTTTTATGAATTTTTGAATGTATTTGTAGTTTTATTAATTATTGAATAAAATTTTTTATAATATCATTAATCATTTAATTCAATTTTTTAAAGAAAAACCAATTGATTTTTTTAACGAAAAAATTTTTATTAAATAATATCACAATACATTAACTTTGTTATTTTTTAATAGATATTTTTATTTAAAAATAAGATTTAATAAGTAATTATTTTAATTTTTATTAAAAAATTCCCCAAGTTTCAAAAATTATATTTTGGTGGGCCAAAAAAATCACCAATGTTTTTTTTTTCCAGTTTTTTATGAAAATATTTCAATTTAATATATTGAAAAAATTTTTTCCAAAAATCAAATCAACAAAAAGTTTTTAAATTAAAATTTTTATTTTTGAGTGACTTCAACACACAAAAAACACATTTCTTGAAGAAGAAATTTTCTTGGCTCAAGAAACTTTGACTTCATTCAAGAAATTTTCAATCTTTCTTAATATTTTCTTGAGTCAAGAAAATTTACACTCTAACTAAGAATTTTTTTTTTTTTAGTGTAATTATGACTATCAAAGAACTCTTATTTTTTCTACACACAATTTTTCGCTAAAAAAAATATCATAATAATGAAAAATAAGATTAAAACTACAAAAAAATTAAAGCTTTGAATTTTAACAATTTTATAAAAATTCCGAATGACCTTTAAAGATTTTTCTTACCTAGCAAATCTTTTTTTAAAGGACTTAAAACAGGACAAAATAATATATTTTCACAGAAAACTCAGTCGGTTTTTTTGCGCGACTTTATTCTATATTGACTTGATGATATATTACAGTTCAACAAAACTTTCATGGTTTTAGCATAATTTTTTATGCAAGAAATTTGTAGCAAAATTCCTAAACTGAGCTTTTGTCATCGTAAGATTGTTTAAAGAATAAAAAAGATTAATTTCTGCTCAATGAAGTTACTCTCAAAAGTTTATTAACAAGCATCGATGACTAATAGGATTATAAATTTTGTTTCATAAAAGATACTAAGAGTATAAAAACTATAAAAATAGTGTGGATTTTGGTCAAACACGTTACTTAGGCGCAGTAGCGGACGTAGCGGTAGAGAGTATCGTAAGTCGAGACAGGGTTGTGATCTACACTACGTCGGTTTTTGGGGTAGCAAATTCCCCAGAGGCGGTAGGCTAAATATATCCACCCACCTACCAACCCTCAAGGGGAAATGTCAAGACAACATGGCCGACGCCCGTCATTCGGCTATATACCACTGCGTAATATACTACACAAGAGAAGTAGCAAGTAATATATAGGTGCATACATATCTATATATATGTATTTTTTTTTTCTTGAGTAGCAACCGATTTTGAGCTTGCAAGGTATAACATTTTTAGAAAATAGATTTGAGAACAATAATATTTTCATTGATATTGAGAAAAAAAATTTTTTTTTTTAAAAGTCAGCAATGTTTGTCAAAAAAAGTTAATTTGTTGAAAATTTTATCCAATAAAATTTTTTCTCACAGTAACTTTTTTTTTTATTCGAAAAAAAAAATTTTAATAGAAAACTTCCTTATTTTAATCCAAAATTGTTTTTTCCCAAATTTAGAAAATTTTTTTAGACAAAAAAAATTACTGTGAAAAAAATTTTTATTAAATGATTATAATTTTTTATCAAAAAATTGCTTATTTTTTTTTCTAATTTGAATAAAAAATTTTTTAATATTTGAATAAAATTTATTTCAATGTTTTCATGATAAAACTTCACAGTAATTAATTTAACAATCACAGTTTTCTTGAACAATTAAATCATTGAAACTGTTTAATGATTTTTTATCGATGAAAATGTTTCTTTTATTGATCTAATTTTCTGAGCGAGATTAAAAAAAAAAAAAAAAAAAAAAAAACAAATGTCAATTTTTGGAGCTACTCTAATTTATAAATAAATAATAACATAAAACCAAAGATTTTCTTTATCGACTTTCTAGCAAAACTATGATTGTTTGATATCAACTCTGGCCTCTGAGCGTTATACTCTGCCACTTTATTCATTTTCTCATACCTGCCTCGGCCGAAAAAGTCATCAATATACCATGGTAACTTCTGCTTCTAGCTATCATGTGAGTTTATCCACACACAATGGTATATGTGAGCTTACTTTCTATATGTATATGTATAGACATAAAAGTATAGACATATCCTGTGTGGGTGTAGTAAAACCACGAGATGTTGGCGGGAAACTGATGCGAACAAGTCCCTTCTTACACTACCACTATTTCAGTATTGAGTACTTTTTCTTTTTCATTCTATTTCCAAACTCACCCTCGCTCCAAAAACACGCACGCGACAAAACTTTTTCTGTATATATATACGAGGCGGAGTCACGCCTAATCCCGCATGTCAAAATGAAGGTCTCAAGAGACTATGCCAAGAAACTGTGTATATTTAGATGTAGATGTAAGTTTGTTGGTAGTTGGCAAAATGTTGATCAAATATTCATCAATATAGGTATAAAATATATACCATGCCAAATCAACAAATTTTTTTTAAATTTATTCAATATAGTTGTTAATATTAACAGCTTGGATATTGAATTCAAAAAACTTTTTTATAAATAGCAAGTTTTACAATTTTTATCAAGAATTTTTGATTAAAAAAATCAAAAATTAATAAATAAATCTAAATCATTTAATCTAAAAATATTTTTAGTAAGCCGACATTCGCTTGAACCACCACATTGTTGATTATAACTCGATAAAATGATATAAAAAACTTGTGAGAACTCCTAGAAGTTCTAGCTAAAGCCTACTTGGCTTCGGCACGTGCCTGAAACAAGTTAAAAAAAAATTTCAATTGGTATTAAATTATAATCCGTTTGTAGTAAATAAAATTCAATCGAATAAACTTAATCTTCAATTGACAAGTTATTATGTTAGGTAAGTTTATTCTTCGATTAAGCCTAGTTGGAAAAATGAGCTTGTTTATTTTAAAGAATTTTAAATTTATAATTGCTTAATTTTTACAACAGTTAATTTTTATTCATTTTTCCGGTAAATATAACAAAATTACACTGCATATCCTCCCATATTATACTCAGTGTAATCTGTGGTAAAAAAAAATTTCAGATAATATCAAATATAATCAAAATTATACTAAATTATTTTTGCATTATACTCAGTGTAATCTCCGATTTGACCAAGTAATTTTTCTGGTTATACCGCCTTAGATTACACTAGATATAATCCGAAAAAATATCCCGTATAATTTGAATTATAC
>JZSA01003543.1:0-10648 GCA_000956155.1 Cotesia vestalis | reverse complement strand
TTCTTTTTTTTTTTTTTTTTTTTTTTTTATACACAACATTTGACTGAATTACTGGATAAATAAATAAATATAATAAATTATTACCAAACTCAGAGTCACGAAATTTTTCTTGATGATTCTACACAGCTGCATCACGCATTCGCTTCATAAACTGCCACAAAACTCAGTATGAACAATAACAAAAAACGAATCATCTAAAAAATTTTGCAAAATTTATTCAAATAAAAGGATAAAATTATAATTAGTGACAAAAGATTAATAAATTATAATACTTTTTATGTTTTCGAGAATATGATTAAAATTTATTGGTGTAAAATAATTTTACTTGAGTGTTAATGAATTCACTTAACGTTATAATAAATCACTCTTAGATTCCTCTTTTGTAAGCTTGTGTAATAAGTATATAGAACAGTCCTATCAATTTTCATCGTAAACTGATGTTTAGAGAAGAGGTCAAAAATTAAAATTCATTTTTATACAAATAATTTTAGTCATTAATATGGCATACAAAATAGATATTTATTTTTTGAATAAAAAAAAATTTTTTTGAGCTTCAATGATTAGTTTAACAATTTTATTCAATATCGCTTAGGACATTGAGATCGTTTCATGCAATTTCCAGACCGTTTATCTAAAACAAATCCTCTGTTTTTGTCACAGACGCAACTTGTAGTCACACATGTCTGTAAAATAATTTAATTATTTAATTCCTTAATGAGAATAAGAAATAAATATTTATTTATTTAAAAAATACTATTTCAGAATATTTACAATAGGTTCAGGATTAGGATTGTCGCAAGTTGCTGGAATTGCACAAGTGTCTATTTCTCCATATTTACAAGGTCTCTTTTGCACAGCGTCTAAAAAAAAAAATTGTTTTTTCATTACTCTTATTATTTCATAGATAATTTAAATTACTTACTTATTTGAACAAATAAAATGGCCGTTAGCAGAAAAATTATTTTAAAATGCATTTTTTATATATTTAACAATATTTCGATTGCTCGCGATTTATATACTACTTGTTGACAAAAATTAAGCTTCTTATATACGAACTTCTTTATTTTTTCAATATCAAATGACTCAATGTTTACTTATCGATTTAGTATCAGTCTGTAAGATTGCGATAATTTTTTTAATTTAATTTATTATTAGTATAAATTCATTATAAACATTGCACATATCAAATATATTGATATTTTTATAAACTTTTTCCTTATTTGCTTAATATGAAATGAATTGATTGAGTAAATTTTTTTAAAATATGTTATTTTATTACACCGCAAAAAATTTAACATCAAAATTTTAAAAACAAAATTTTTTGATAAAAAAATTTACACTGTTTTTACAGTTCAATAATATTTAAAAGCTCATCTCAGCCATGATAAATTGCATTTTTTCGTACTCGCTCCAAAAGTTCAACTTTTGAGCGCTGGGTGGCGTCCATAAAGAGACTCTTTTCTAGAAACTCTACCATACCGTCTTTTTTTTACGGCCTAGGCCGTGAAGTTTTACCCCCTCCTTTTTTTTACGAACTTTTCGAGTACACCCAGACGAAATTCTGTGACAATGGATAGATAATTTATCAACATCATCGCTTCTCTATTGATGTTTCGTGTTATGTATTTTAAAAATTGCGTGCAAGAAAAAAAGCTTTTTGCTTTTTAACTTCAGACCGTGTTCAGTCAAAACTAGTCGATATGAAATTGCACGGTAATAATTATGTGTTTGTTACATACTGAGTTATTTGATTTTCTTCGCGTGTATTAAAATCAATAGTTTAGAAAAGCTCTATGCGCTTAGAATTTCCAAAGTTCGTTTTTTGATCATTTAAATATTAGCCACAATTTTTATATTCTTCCTTAAGGACGTTCCAAGAAAAAAACCGTTTCCTTAAAATTTTTTGAAATTTTTCGTACTTATACTCATAAGTATCCTCTATACGCAGAAATTTTTTTAAATAGTCCTCGCGGCACTAAATTTTGAAATATTAGCATTCAAAATTTGTATATTTTACATGCAAACCCTATGCTGACCGACGTTCAAGCGAACGTTTTATTAAATATCAATCGTACTTAAATTAGGATTGTTTTAAAAAACTGAGAATCATTAATTAAAGATATTTCAAGTATTTTTTATCAAAAAAAAAAACATAAACAAGCGGTATTCATTTTTTTATAAAAAATGTTTGAAGTTAGTGACTTTCGATATTTTAAGTAAGTGGAAGTAAGTGAGCGATAGTCTATAAAGAGAGGCAGCTGTAGTGCGTGAGTAAGAAACCAATAGCCATTCGGCTACGCCTCGGACGTTGAAATTACGTCCGTTTCGGACCTTCCCGCCGCAAACCTTAATCTTATATCGAAATATCGTCGCTGTCAAAAAACCACCACGTCACGGCCGTATGACATAAATATCTATTCTGCGAAATGTTATTGATAAAATTTTGTCAAATACTGTGCAAAACAATTTAAATACATCGGAATTCTTCATTATTGTTCCAATATTTATTTTTAAAATTGTATAAAAAAGTTTGGAAAATTCAAAAGTGCACGCCTCATAATCTCATTTTTCACAATTAAATTTATTAAAATAAAATACAAAAAAGAAAATAATAAAAAAAAATAAAATAAGATGATCAGAAGCGCCCACGTGTGGCCAAAAAGATTAAACATTTTTTTTTTCACATATAAATAATAATATAAATATACAAATAAGACTATTGATGGTTTTATTCATTTTTTAATTAAACTAGAAACTTAAATAGAGCTATGCCTTGGCGCGTTCGCTCTTAAGGTATGCAAAACAAATAACTTTTAAAATTGAAATGTAATAATGATGTATGTTGCAAGAGAACCAGAAATCTGAAAAATTAATAGAAAATTCATAATCAATCAAAAAGAAAAAAAATACTGAAGTGACAGTTAAAAAAATTCCATTAACTTACAAGCACAAGGAGCGTGCGATCCAACGGTACTATATCACAACTTGTGATTTTTATTTTCAAACTTAGAAGATCACTCAAAAATTTATTCCACTGTTGTAAGAAAAAAAAATATTTTTAAAAATATATTTTATCTTTTGCATCACGCTAATATTCGCCAATCACTTAATCCTACTTACTTTGTCTTTAGTTCTCTGATTCATATATTTGTTCATAACCAAAATAATAATTCGAGCGGTTTTTTCATTCTGAAAAAATGTGAAATTTAATTAAAAAATTACCAAGATAAAAACCTTCTTGTGTACCTGAATAAATATTTTATTGACAGAAGAAGTCAGTAGAATCAGGAGAAAACTAGTCTGAAGTACAAACACTCCATAATAGAACATTGTGATACCCCCTTTGAGCCCGCCCATTATTTCACAAATAAAAAAGTATACCATGATAACAGCTCTCATAAAAACTGATAAAATCGAACATAAAATCGGTAGTCCGTAAAAATTTTCTACGTCTTGACATATTTCAAATAATGCGTAGTATATAGATTTTAGATTATCAATATCAATCATGGTTGTTTGATGCGAGAGTAAAACTTCTGCTCCAAGCATATTCCTTTTTACTTTTTCGAAGTTCAATATTCTTGATTGAATGACTCTGAAGCGTTTATTAATCATGCTTAGTATCAACGAGTACTGTAAAATCAGTCCAAAAACAATCATGTTGGGCAAATAGCGAATAATTATTGATATTAATGTCGGGAATTGTACGAACAACAGAAAATGAATGACCATGAAGATAATAAAATTTACAAAAAATAGTATGTAATAAATAGTATGTTTCGTTTCATGCTCTTTAACGTTAAGTCTGTTGTCTAAACACATAATACGATTAAAGACTCTGACTAAAATTTTTTGCCTAATTATATACACCAAAAGAATCAGAACTGAGCATAGATTTGATGAGAACATAACCGGCATCGTTAACACTGCAACTTTGGTTTGATTATTATAGTTCTTATGAAGGTTATCAAAAATACTATAGTAAATTGACGCCAATATTACTGTTATTATTATTAACATGTTATAGACTGATCCAATACGTGAAGTGGTGCACAAACTTCCGTTATCAAACGGACAATTTTCTCCAAATAGTTGAGACGTATTTAATGTCCACGGAGATACTCCACTTAGTTTCAAAATGATGTTGTGGAATAATGTAAGACATCGGTAACACAAGGAGTAATTAGATTTTTTTCCTGGTATATTCGGAAACATGTTTAATGGTTATTAGGTGTACTTTTGTTGTAGATGCTTGATATGTTGACTTTCTGTTGTCGCAATTCACACTGAGTAGCATGAAAAAAGATTGCATGTTTAGATTTTATTTTTTGCGATTACTACTCCCGATTAGCATTGAAATATTAATGGCTTTAATTGCAAACATGGGTGATAGGTAGAGTTTTATGTTGAGATATAATCAATTTTCTGATCATTCGACTTTATTGAACTTCATTAAGGTAGTTCCTTCGTTGTATAGTGTGGTCAGAGAGTATTTAATATTGTCAGAAGCTCTATACTGCTGTCTAATAATAATTTATCACACACGGCTAAAAAAACATAGGGATTTTTCCTATTTTTGCATAGGAAAAATTCCTATGTTAACATAGAAAATTTTTCCAATGTTAACATAGGAATTTTTCCGATGTTAACATGGGAATTTTTTCTTTATTAATATGATAGAAATATCCATGTGACATAGGAAAAATTTATTTATCACTAAAATTTATGTAACTTAATTTAATAATTACAAATTTACATAAAAATTTTCTCATTCGAGCAATTTCTGATAATTTAAAATTAAAACAGTGATATACAGTCAGTTTGTGATGAAAAAAATTCGAGAAATTTTTTTTCAAATTTTGCTTTACATTTCAAAAAAATTGAAAATTCAGCAGATTATGGACGGTGTGGCTTAAATTGCCATAACTTTTTCAAAAATTGACTTATCGGGACGTTTTTTTGTTCAAAATTTTTTTTATTAAATGTTCTTTTTGGGAAAAAATAGAAAAAAATCATTTGAAGCTATCTTCATCGTTATTTTTTACATTTTATGAAAAAACCTCGAATTTCTCGATGATAAACATTTTTAATTTCTTTGTTCTTTCTTTCATATGAAACTTTGACATTTTCTACAAATATCCTAAAAATTTCAGAATGGTGTTTTTTCGATTTCTATTGTTTTTTTAATTGAAAAAAAAAATTTTTTTTCATGTCATAAATGAATTTTTCCTATGTCACATGGATATTTCTATCATATGATAAAATCCCTATTTTTTCTTTCGCCGTGTAGAAATACTATGTAACATTGACCAAAAAAATGTCTTAATTATTATATCTCGACAACAAAACGATGAAGTGCTACTTTTTTTCATTAAATATTTTGGTTTCTAAGCGGTTAAAAATTCTGAAACATTCACATTTATTTGTAAACGTTATTCTAAAAAAAAAAAAAAAAAAAAATTAACAAAATCTATCGGAAAGGAGTTGGACGGAGGAACTATCTTAAAGAAGTATACAAATTCTTGAGTATTGTGAGCTTGAGATTATCAAAAAATTTCGAGGATGGCTTGCAAAGTCAACTGTTTTCCAAATTTTTTCTTCTTTGGTGTCTTTCTTCAAGAATCGGTAGTTTAACATTATTTTTTTTCTAAATCCCGAAACGTCAATCATCTGACATTATTGTTCCAAATCACCGACATTACTTTCACTCTCAAAACATAGCCATTCAAAGCTTTATATTACAGGATCTTATTGAATAAAATTTAATGTAGTGTCGTGTTTTGCAATTATTTTTTTTTATTTGAAATTAAAAATCATTGGTAATAGGTCAGTGTATTAAGATAAATCGAATAAAAGTGAATATTGCAGATTTTAATTATTTTGTACTCAATAGTGAGTTACACTGACATTTATAAGCGAGTATAGGTTCGTGGTCATTGTATCTAATCACTTGTCAATCGTTATCTTTATATGTGTATTTTAACGAGTCTGCTGTGGAATAATTTAGAGTTTTCTATAATCATGTGTTTATTTACACATTTATGGTGTCGTTCAAGCACCGTAAAACAAGGTCATCCACCCACAGAAGGTTACGATTCTCGAAAGAGACTATCTCCAAGCCTCATTCAATTATATACTCGCATAACTAACATCTTGATCTCGATTTAATCCTACTATTTACTCAGTTCCCACGCAATTTTATTTTTACGATTATTTAGGTTTATTATTTACTGTGGCAATTAATAGCACGTTGTTACATAAAAATACAGATGTTTTATGATCGATACACGCTTAAAATAGTCGATAAAAATTTTTTGATCTAAAAAAATAATTGCGGGAGTAAAAAATTAATTTTTAGTTGGGATTTCGTGAGATTGTATTCGATAGTCGAATAAATCTTTACAATTGAACTTTTGCAAAGCAAGAGAAAGAGAGCTTCTTTAAATTACAATTATTGGGCACGACCCGTCGTGGTATATCGAGACGGCTGCTTAACTATTGTTTGGTTGTCTCTCAAACTCGATTCTCTCGCAATCTAAAGATGAATTTTTTAAGATATTTAGTTGAATATTGCTTGCTGAACCAAAAGGTTCCTTTAAGGTTATCCGTGTGCTTTGTGAACTTTTACGGTTAATGCTAAAAGTGCAGACTGTAGCTTCTTGTAATAATTTTGCTAAGACAGATAATCAGATACATCGGTGAATGTAAGAGAAACAGTTACTATGATATTACTGATAAGAATAATGTCACACTGATACAATGTCAATACCCAAGTCAACATGAATTTTTGTTCAGAGTTTTAGATGTCAAAATTATATTTTTTTTTTTTTCATGAAAAAAAAAAAGCAATGAATAAGTGTTGGAATATGCGTCATTATTTTCTTGCCAGAGTTCAAAATTCATCCATGGTATCAAATACTATTTCGAGGAATTAATGTTTATATGATATAGGATATTTTCTATATGTTTATACTAATAAGTATATAGTATTAAGTCTTATTATTATTATTTTTATCGTGATTATTAAGTGTCTGACTGAAAGATCGTTACACTTCTTCAGTTGAGTTTTAATCAGTTGGTTACAAGAGCGCTCTTTGTAAAGATATTCTTTTCGAGTCATAATTTAATAAAGGCATTATGATAGAAAAAATAAATTTCATTATTGATTTAAATAATATACCCATAATCTGATAATAAAAATAAAAAATTTCATGCTTACTTTTGTATGTGTTTTTTTCTTATTTAAATTATTATAAATTTTTATACACTTTGATAAAAAAAAATGAGATTAATTTTGGAGTTAACTACGAATTAAAAAAAAATTTAGATCAGTGATTGTTAAATAGTAGAAGTATAACAGCGATGAAAAATTGACTAATCTTAAGTTCTTTTGACGCTACTCAATTTTAAAAATTTTTAAGGTGCAGTGTCAGAAAAGTGGATCGTTAGCTAAATTATAATGTAACTAATATAGAGATTTAATTTTCGTAACTTATTTTTGTAGTTACTCGAACTATGCATTAGTTTAAGGAACTATTGATAAATAGTTATATCAACTATATTTTAATAAATACTAGTATACGTTGCGCGCGCAAGTGCGCTTTTGAATCAAATATATCTTCATGTTTATTACATATTTGACCAATCACGTTACAAATAGTTTGCTTACCTGCTATATTTTCATCTAAATTATAAAAGTGGATTTTTCTGTCATCGTGTTAGACAAAAAACTATTAGGTGACTGAAAGGTTGTTATAGACGATGTCTTAGATAGCTAAACTGAAAGAGCCCCTGGTGCGTGACCAAAAGATCTGGATTCGATTCCCGGTCCGGGCTGTCCGAATTATTTTTTCTGCTTTCTGAATAAAAGTTCATCAAGATGACTATTGAGCCGATAATTAACTAAAAATAGTTCAAGTAACTGTCGATTAAGGTTCAATAGAATATATAATTTTAGGCATAAGAATTTCGATTAAATAGTAGGGATACTATTTAACTTGATTTTCCTAATTTAGAGATTCAAATTTTTTTCTTAGTGTAAAAATAAATAGAAAATAAATTTGTTATTTTCATTGTCAACTTCAATTATCTATTCTCATAATTTAAATGAAAAATATGAAAATATATCATAAAAGCAAACTACTCGTAACGTGATTGGTCAAATATATCATAAGCATGAAAATATATGCAAACGGCCGCCAGAAATGTCCTCCAAAAAACATCCGTCGAAATATCATTTTCATGATACTGTAATTTCTCGTAAATAATTTTGCGTATAGGTCAAACACTCAAGTAGAAGTCCGGGCGAAAAATTAAATGTAAACAATATAAGCGTATAAAACATACTTTGGTCGAAAAAAGGCAAAAATCGAAATCAGCTCGAAATGACATTGTTATAAATCTTTTTGCGTATAAAATAAAAAATAATAAATTCTATCAACCCAAACTAATCAAATGAAATCATTTTATCATTGCAATGCCTTTATGTAACATTTATTGTGTTAAATTAATACAAAAAAGTGTTAAATATTTAACACAAAAATTTTTAACACAAAATTTTTTGACGCATTGATGCAAAATTTTTCACTGTGTAAATAATTACTTATTTCTTAATTTATTGAGGCCTTTTTTAGCTGAACCAAACTTGCTATGGCTTTATCAGATGATTTTTTACGTATATATCTTACACAAAATTTGCTCGTTCGTCTTCAATTCCTTATAAAAAGAAATTATTTATTACTGATCTTATCACAGCGGTATTTATTTCTAACGTACCCAACTTATCTATACTATGACTAAAAATATCGAAGACTAATTAATCCAGTTTCTATAATCATAATCGAAAACTCTTAGCAGTCAAATCACAGAGTGATTGCAGATTGCCAGTAACGATAAAAAAAATAAAGTTAGGCAATGAGCATGTGGTGAGTGACGGTCTTAATGAGGTAATTGAAGAATAAACTCGTTATGAAAATTAGTCCATCAGCGTGACATTACATTATTTTTGAAAAGTTTTGTTTGTTTCATCATTTGTAAGATCTTAAATATTATAATAAGTTATGAACATAAATTAGAATCACAAAAATTAACAGAATAAGCTGCGGTTGTTCACGTAGAGTACATACTACAATGAACTACTCTATATATTCAATACATCAGAATTCCTATCCCACTACTGCACCTCGTCAGAGAAGAGGTACTCAGTTCTCTTGTATACCGGAATATAAAACCGGTGAAAGCGCCTGGTGGTGTTCCAGACTACTGCTCGGTACGTCAGCGGCAACAGCTCTGGCAATACTTAATTCTGATTGCTTATTTTGTTTATTAGACAAAGTGTTAGAAAAATAATAGATAAAAAAGTTATTGCCACGAATTTCGAACTGTTTTTTACACTCTTGTAATAATCGTGCTGTGTTTTATTTATCATTATTTTTTTTTTGAGACGTTGAATGTTAAATAGTCTTCAGTTCGTGCAGGATAATACACTTAGAGTGCAAAGATGAAAGTTCGAATGATATTATTGACTCTTGTTGTTTTTGCAGTTCACGGGACTATCGAAGGATACCCACCACAAGTTATCAAATCAGGTGAGTAATCCATCAATTTATTTTACTTCAAGGGTTTACAATTTTAATTATACAGTGAAAGTACCTATGATTTCTTCTTAATCATTTTATTTTTAATAATCTGATTTATTAAATAGATTAATAAATAAAATGAAGAAATTTATTTTTTTGAAAAGTTTCTGGAATTAAATATTTGTGAAAGTTTGGTTTGTTGATGATTTATTTATGGTAATATACAAAGCCATTTTTTATTGATTTTATTGGGTGAGATTAATTAATTTTATTGAGTTACTTTATTTATTGATGTGAAGATTTAAGAAATATTTTTTATTTTATATAAATTAATTTTTAATATTGATAAAAATTAAATTTTTTTTAAAGTTTCATGAGAATAATTTTTAAATTAAGTGAATTTTTCAAGGTTCAAAATTTTTTCGAAATTTTAAAAATAATTTTCTTGTTTCGAGATTTTTTTTGACTAAATTTTTTTTTTTTTTTTTATAAGGGCTTTTTTTAAAAAAAAAATTTTATATTCAAAAGAAGTCACAAAACAATAAAATAAGATCGTAAATTTAAAGACGAACATAAACTTGATGTAATTCTGAAAGTTCATAAATTAATTTAATTGTTTATTTACAGACTTTTGAACGGCAAAAGAAAAATAATCTTAATATATTATTTCTGCAATAAATTTTATTTAATTACAAAAATCATGTAATGTTTTAAAAGCTTTCTCCAAATATCAGTTTGAGAGAAAATTTTTAAGAGTTCATAAAATTTTTTAAATTTTAAACATCGTCAATAATTAAATTTTTACACTTTTGACCTTTTTTTCGGGTTATGTACATTTTTTAAATTGCAAAATAATTTTTTTTTGGCTTAATAATTTTTTTATTTTTCAAATATTCCAGATAAATAATTATGATTTAAAATCCAGCAGTTATAATTTTATTTTTTTATTTCTGTCTCGTGCTGTATTTTCTTAAATTAAAAATCGAAAAAAATTTATTTTCTTGATTAAAGATAATTTAAAAATATTATAAGAAATTTTAAGTAAAAATTTTCTTTATTAAATTAATTTT